>JBCAUI010319851.1:0-15307 GCA_038406195.1 Haplosyllis anthogorgicola | reverse complement strand
ATCCCCAAAAACTGCATGAAAATGAAGAAATTTTGGCCCGTAGGGGGGGGGGCGTGCCTCCCGCGCCCCCTAGATCCGCCAATGGGTTGAAGAAACAAGAATGCCACCATTTAACTGATTCCGTTTCGTGTATAAATCATCATTCCTACCACACAGAAAAATAAACCTACATTTATTAAAATTGAGATATAGCAACAGCAGTTGTAAAGGCAGAAGGGTAGTTTTTGTAATTATACGGCTGTTCAGGACAAACTATACTCTCAATGGTCCGAGTTAATGAGATCAAAAAAGCATCAAAGGCAGCGTCTAAAGTGCCAATGCTTCGGGGAACCATTTGCTAAATCGCCAGGCAAGGCTTCTGGTACTGGATAAACGTCTTTCCCATTGCAGGCTTACCAATGTAGATACGTTTTACTTTGATGTTTATTGCATAGTTAAGAAGAAACGGAATATGCCTACCATTCAGAAGATGTTGGTAAAATAACAAGTACCCGAATTTTAGGGTACATGCACTAGCAAGTGTAGAAACTTGCATATGACCAATTCTGGTCCAAGATTTATATTAATGTTCATTTCTGAACTTTTAATAAATTGAAAGGTTGACCTCAATTTTCACAAATATCACATCCATAGTCTTCTCAAAACTTTGAAGCAAAATAATTTAAACATCAGAATTCTATGGAATTCAAACACTGATAAAGAAAGGAAATTATGATAAGTGATGGAATACTCTCAAGGAGACTGAAACTTGAAAACAATCCTTCTGCATCCCACTACAGCACGTGTGCTGAAATATATTTGGCCTCAAGTCAGAGATGGAATAGCTCTGTAACCTTTTGACTGCTCTTGTGCTGTGTATAAATGACTTTTTACAATATTTACTCACAATATGTTGCGGCTTACGATAAAAGAAAGTTCAAAAGCGCACAAATATTAAGTAATAACAATAAAAGGGGCCACATCCTAATTTTATGATACCAAGAACTGTATTGTCTTGTATTTCGAAATCATCCGCGGTTAGCGTGCGTGTGCTGAACGCACCAAGATCTCAGTCCATGAAACGGGTTAAACATTGCATACTTAAAGGGGAAGGAAAAAATGACAACCTCTTTCAACAACAGCTTAAGGTTGTCTAAAAATCGAGGTAAGGTTTCAAGCGATAGTAATTTTCGAAAAACATAACATGAAAAGTGCCTGCGATAGTGATCAAAAATAAATATGTTATTGATTTATTTAAGTAAAAGTTTTATGGATAATGCCGGGTGTTGGTGTAAACCTGAGTACTCGTTTGGTGGACACACCTTAAACAATACTCATATTAGATTATTATCAAGAGAAACAATATCTATCTCATGTATACACATAAATAATTCAAATGGCTCTGATTTTTTCTTGTCTTCTGAACTTTTGTTACTCACATTTATAAGTTAACAATTATTATCAAATAATA
This sequence comes from Haplosyllis anthogorgicola, assembly GCA_038406195.1. Classification (NCBI taxonomy): domain Eukaryota; kingdom Metazoa; phylum Annelida; class Polychaeta; order Phyllodocida; family Syllidae; genus Haplosyllis; species Haplosyllis anthogorgicola. Next base: position 13,857 of record JBCAUI010319851.1, on the reverse strand, counting down.
ATTAATGATAACATGACAGTTCGCTGAAATATTTCACTTCATGACAGAGAGTTGTATTGTGCTGGTGGCAAGGCACTTGACAATGTATCAACATCGTGAATGTTTGTAATCATTACGCTTGAGATCGAATGCAATTGGTCGTGAACCTGAACACAAACTTTACACCCATGGGGTGAGCTTCAGCGGCGGATCCAGGATCAGATGTTCCAATCATTGTGGAATTAAAAATATCAATTGTCACATTAAAGTTTGTTCTATCTAAACTTATCACATGCGGATCCATGGGGAACATCCGAGGCACCCGCCCTAAAAAACAACCAGTTTTATTCATTTTCATGCATTCTGGGCGATATAAATTTATGCAAAAATTAGGTTGGCCCTCCTCCCTAAGAGGTTGGTACCTCTTCTGGTCGACATTACTACGAGACTTTGCCTCTGTGAATTGTATGCAATTTTAAAATGTCTTAGCAATGCGGAGTTTTAAAGTGTACACGCTTGTTTTCTCGCATGTGCAAGGCAATAATTAGATGTAAAGGATCATAACAATGAAAATACAACAGATCTTGCATTCATGAAATGTACATTATTACATTCCATTCACTCCGTACAATAAGACTTTGCAATCGAAGAAATTTCTGTGGCACTTGTCCCATTTCTCTCTCACCTCAAGAATATTTATCGTTTGCCTGATGCAACTTAACATTATTAAAATGATATAGTGTACGTTTATCGTACGCCGGCGACGACCAGTCTACACATCTGAGATAAGTGAGTAAACTAAGAAAAGCCATCTGTCACTAAAGTGTAATCTGGAACATGGAAAAGTCATCCTGGCTAACCACAATGCCCACATATCATTGGCTTATACTAACTTTACAGTTTTATGTAAGAATTGTATATTTATCGATGTTAGTTTGATAAAGAAAGATCTGAGACAGTTGTTAACAAGGTTTTATTTAACAAAGTTCAACGAGAGTTCGGAACAAAGGGATTGCACACGAACACCTGTTTTTACATCATTTTCTGAAGACGATGTGGACTTTTTACACTGACGCAAATTCAAATTAAGTCGTCGAAATTGGGTGAAACATTTCAAGGAATGTCCTACAGACAAAAATACCTACCAAGAAGTAGTCTACAAACTATTTCTTGTCAAATCTCTAAAATTGGTGCACGATAGTGACACGTCAACTCTTCCGATTTATTCTGGCAAGTACTGAAATTATGGAACCTCATGGAACCATACAAAGATGTTTAGATTTTTTCACATACTTATTTTTAATAAGTACTTTTATTGATCAAATGTTTCAACAGGAATGCAGAAGTGTACTCAATAGCTCGTAAAATAATACCACGGCTCGTGTACACCGCTACTGTCCTATGTGCACTTGAAGGAAAATAAAGACAGGCCGATTGTGTGGAGCTAAATTTGTCTCAATTTCCTCCCGATACACTGAATTCTCCACAATAGTCGAGTTACGAGAAGACATGGGATCCTTGTTTCCCTTACCACCCTTCTACCATCCCCACTATGCAGAAAGTAATTTCCCAGTCGTGTCTGAACATTTCCGTCTGTAAACATGTAATTTTTGACATACAGGTACATCTTCATCATATCTTGGTCAAATTTGAGTATCAAGGTCATTGGGTCAAATTCACGGTCACAGCAATAAAACTTGTTGAAATTTTGTCTGTGATCTGCCATCTAACTTGTTACGACCTTAATGGCCAATAGATTGTCCATGTGAAAAATAGGTCAAGGTCATTTGAATGTCGAATTTCCAAATTTTGTGATGTCCATCAGGTTTCGATGGCTTTTCAATGACTCGTTGCAGAACAAGCGTTGGGCCTCCGATTGAGAGGAATTCTTTTATTTTGGAGTTTCGGACTGTTAAAATATGTTACAACTATTTTCATTCTTTTGTGTGAATGTATATTTGAGAATTATACCTCAAATTGCTACCCTTTTCGGTCACAAATCATTTTGTATTCAAAATGATATTAATGTCAGGGTATATTATAAGTAATTTTTCTATACTGATTGGTGTATGTTGTTGGAGTACATTGATAAACGTGTGATAAAAAAATCTTTCAATAACTAGCAAATGAGAGTGGGGTTATTCGTTCCAACTTTTTAATCATCGTCTGTCCTTTTTGTGTAGCTTGACGTTACGTTTTACTTTTACAGTACAAATGAGTGAAAATCTGAGTTGCATTGCTGAATAATACGACATATTTATTCTGGTATTCAACAAACTATTTACAACAATATGTATGTACATAATTTTCTTGCGGAATTACTAGAAATGATCAATAACAAGTTTTATATTCTCACATTACAACAAAGAACAACTTGCGTCAAAACAAAATTGTGCTTTAAAGTTATGATACAGACATATTTTTATGCATTTATGTTGCAGTGCAAGCATCAGAGTCATTAGAAACAATTATACTTCTCTCATAAATTATTCTTTATATTTACAGCAATTTATTATTTACATGTAATTTAAGTTTTTGAACGTTGTAAGATAAATTTAAAGGAAATTTTTGAGGTTGTCTTTAAATTTTTTTTTCCCTCCGACTCCCGACTTTCTCCGGATTCACAATAAGTACATTTACACTTTAAATGGTCTATGTACTCAGGATATACAAAGACATACAAAAATTGTTGTTGAATGTCGCATAATGAATACTGTCTTTAAAAGAATGGCAGAGCCATTTATGGTTTCAATTCTGCTGCCCACACGTGTTGCGGCCAACCTGTCCTTCCTTTACTTTTCTTATTTGTATTTTCTGTATTGTTTGAGCCAGTGCTGCTTGCCGGACTGCTACTACATTTTGTACTCGTGTTTTCAGAGTCCTGAAACGAAAAAAGAGAACGAAAAGTTATCCTTTATCTTAAATGTTATCACACAATATATATTTTGCACAAGGCACATGATTAAATTTTGTACTTCTGGTGTTGATATCGTTTCAGAGAAAAACTGAACAAAATTACCGAACTGTAATTGATCCTTTTTGTTACAAGTTTTATGTGATATATTGTCACAAAAGCGTGAAAGTCATCCCGTAGATCTTTCAATTCCAATCAAAGAAGCAAATGTGCATTTTTGTCACAATTTTTACAATATGTATCTTACTAGGATTGTATACAGGTCATCTGGTATCATAGTTTTTGTACGCGCCTTGCAAAAGACAAGTCTTATTTCCGAGAGAAGCTGACAGCTTGGACTTTGGGCAAGAACGATATACCAGCAGCATAGTCTATGTAATTTTATTGTTTGCAAAGTAATTTCTCAATCGAGGCCTATCCGCAAGACTTGCTTGGTGCATGTTAAGAATATAGCGTATCTACTCTACAAATATATTTTTTAACATTTCTTTCAAAATTCATCTTAGAAATTATACTGCAATAAACTCGTCCAGACTTAATTGCTAGAACAACCTAAACATACGACCAGTTACAGAACAGTTTCTGCAAAAATAGAGTAATGTCGTAGCATTTAAAATCTCAAAATGAATGTTCCATCTCATTACAAACTTCCACTTAAAATCTGCCCTTTAAACGTTTGGATCCCCCAAGCTGTTGAAAGATAGAGATGTTAGAAGTCCGTTGAAAGGATTGCTACATGGATCATGGCCAATATATTTAGCTAGATAATTAAGCAAATTGTTCAGTTTACATTCCTGTCACATATTTGCAGTGACTCTCCCTTTCATGTGCTAATTTTACATAAGCAAGGTAAACGAAGAGACATAAAGGAATCCAGAGTGAGGATGAAGATACATGGGCGAGGGCTGATGCGGCCAGGTGCGATGGGTTATCCCCGGCTAGACCCTCCCACCTTCACCCGCCGAATCACACCTCAGCTGCGAAAGGCCTCAGTGCTGTCTTTCTTCGAAGTTCCATCAGATTTGAGAGGTTCGAGAGAAACATACATGTATCCATGCATTAAGTTAAATAAAAACGACAACATATGACTAGTCCAAGTAATGTTATTTTTCGTTTAAATTTTCTATAATGTCACTTTTTGGGTATCAATCACTGCACTGTGAAGTTTTGACACAAAGTAAAACGGAAAACGACAGATATCGAACTACATGGAAGTTTGGGTAACTTATTTTGAACAGACGTGAACGAAACCTTACTTTTGTCAATTTTAATCCAATAAGATTAATCACTTCTACATAAAACAATAAGTAATATGCATGAATAACGGTTGATGCCCTCTATTATATATATACTAGACTAATTATAAAAGGGTCGGCACTTAAATTGTTCAAGGAATTTGAGCGGGAAATGAGAGGTTGCAGCTGCAGCTTAACCCTTCACCTGTTTCTCACCAGTGTTTGTGTAAAGCAGTGAGCGCAAGAATAACTTTGTCTAGAGAAAAACATCTCTCAATGAGTAGCAATCAATTACCTAAAAACTTAAACTTATCCTAGGTGTAGTATCCAAGCAATTTATATACAGTATATTTCATTTTATCCTCTGCAAAATGCAGATGCAGATGCAGATGCAATTAGATTTTTTATTGTCATCATCAACTGCTGTAATTTTTCATCCACAAAGCAACTGGAAAACTCTTTCTTTCTTTCAATGGCATACCAGGAAACGTACAGGTCTACTGTGACGTGCCAAAATTGTTATTTCATCTCTTTCGTTTGTGTAATTTGGAAAGTTTTTTAATTGCAGTTCAATGTTTAACGAATTTTTACCAACAGCTCTTCCAGTTCAGAGCAAATCAGACAAATCAATTTTATTGCGAAAATTACACTGCTATATTTCATTGCATCACAACCCTTTTGTATTTACGTTTCAGTAATGTAACCACAGCACACGTATACCGTATAAACCTCCTCAAACTATGACAGAAGCCAGATGCCTAAATATTTATGCTTATCTTATAACTGTTTTTGTTATCCAATCGAGCTTGTTAAGGTTTCCATAGTTACATCAAGATTTCCTTGCCATTTTCAAGAAATATATTGATAGATTTACAGTATCGACCCATCGTGGCACGGACAACAGAGCAGTAACCACGACTGCTTTCCCCGATTGATAAATTTCACCGTGTAAATTTTCAACATTATGTCGAGACGGGTATCGATTTTAAACTTGCTGCGATTATATCCAAATCGGCGCACGAAAACCTCTAACGTTCCGCTTTGAAGACAATGCAGCCATCAAAGAATCGAAAACAGTGGCAAGAAAGCTAACAGATGAAAAAACTCAACATCTCAAGAAAATTCCACGCCATGGCAATATTAACACGAATTGTAAAAGGACAAAAAGTTTCGAATCTTCCCCAATACTCTTGATTTTTTCCACTTACTACGCGAAAATAATTCGCTCAGTTTTTCTTGAAATCTGGACTGACATATTATGACTGATGTCATCTAATTAGCGATATTTTTTATTTTGCAATTAACCCTTGACTTCAGTTTTGGAAAACGTTAATGATAATACAACTTTCTTAAGTGGCCAAACTAATTTTCCGTCAAATCGTATACATCTTTTCTGTTTGTTGAAAGATCGCACTGTACTGCAAAGTTTTGCATTATATGGTTATTGTAATTTACTTACGCCAATATGAGTACACAAGTACTTGTTAATGTCAGTAGCCCATACAACCAAAAAAAAAAATTCATTCATTCCTCAAATACTATATTCAAAATAACAACTCAACTGTCATTCACCAACTAACTGACAAAGACATCAAATCTACCAAGTAAAATCAATTTGTGCAGCAGTTGTCTTCAGGGACAGTAAAGTATGGATCAAAATTAAGACGTATGGCATAAATGCAGAAGCAAGACTAATTACACATTCAGCCTGGAGATCTTCAAAGGGGCCGCCTGGAAATCGTCAAAGCTCATCATCATTCTCTCAGGAAATTTCTTGTTCTTTGTTTTCAAATATCTTGATGTACAACCACACCGTTGACTCTACAATTATCTGACAATTAAAAGCGTTTTAATACGTTCTGCAACGAGTCTTGAAAGAAAGAATTTCGTGCGTACAGATAACATAAGACAACCTTCTGCTGGCTGCATGTCCATCTAATGTATTTCAGAATGATGGTAGAATCTTTTGTGGGCACTGCACTGCCGAAAACCTATTTTGCCTACAGCTCAATGCATTGCAGATCACCATGCAGTTACAGTCATGATGTAAAGCGCCACATATTCAATTCATGAACTGTGTGTAGCGGATTCAAAAATTCATCCGAGGTCGGGTCAATGACCCGCAAAAACTAGCGGCCCCGTGCGGCGGCCACCATTCGTTTTACAGCTCGATCTTCCATCCCCCTGGATCCGCTACTGAACAACAAAGACGCATCAAGGACACATACTAAATTAAGTCCTTCACATGCATGTTCATTTTTCCCTTGAAATTTTGATGACGTGGTGTGCTATGTCTTGGTAATTTGTATTTGCGGATCTATGAACGCGAATTTTGACGATTTTTTGCAATAATTAGGTTTGCTTCCTCCCGCCTCCGGACGAGAAATCCTGGATCTGCCATTAACAGAAATGGATGGCGGTTCTATTTTACACGAATTTGCTTACTTGTTTAAAGGAAAATAAATGTCAAAGTATGATCCGTAAATGTAAAATGTGTACGTAAATGTACTGCTGGCAGTTATGAGTTTGATCATATTCAATTTGTAAATTTTCTTCAATTTTAAGGAGTACCCTCCATTGGCGGATCCAGGATTTCCCGTACGGGGGGGGGGGGGGGCCCGGCCAGTAGGGGGGGGCTCCAACCCCCTTTCACCTATTTTCGGCCAAAAATCGAGAAAAACTGCATGAAAATGAAGAACAGTTTGGCCTAGGGGGGGGGGACGCGCACCTTCTGCGGCCCCCTAGATCCGCCAATGCCCTCAATGGCATGCACTTTGGACTGGAGAAATGTTCAAGTTGCAACCTAAACCTAGAAACAAGAAAGCTTTTCAAAGCGACAGTAAGGAAATCAACTTGTTTATCCGTAACCGTAATGTTGCAGAATTATTCTGTATCGAAGTTGGGATCTGATCCATTAAATGGGCAATTAAGCAGTTATAACATCTGTTCTTCATTGTAGAGCATAGCCTGCAGGCACCGCAGTCCTGCGGGGAATCCTTCTGCTCTCCTGCTGCCGTGACACGGTCGCAACCGTGCCCTACACGGCCACCCCTGTGCTTTGGTGGGAGGCCGCGCAGTTCCTTGCAGCTTCAGCCTCCTGCTTCGCTTGTATTGCATTTGCCAAGAACTTACGGAGAAGAGGAAAATGGCATGTCGAAATGTAATCATAATTTAACATATATTTTATCTGCAACTCTAATTAATAAAGATTATCAGTGTGAGAAATCTGAAATGCCATCATTAAAATAAGTCAGCGTGAAAAATTCTGTGGTCATGGAATTTACGGAAAGTTTGACATCCATTGTTAGTGACTTTTAGTTTGAGTATTTCATTCCACTGGTTTCTGATCATTGCAAAAGAACAAATTAAACATTGGCATCTGATCAATTTAAAAATAATACAGTGAAATTCTTTCCCCTGCAAAACAAAGACATGCTGAAAGATGTCAATAAATCAGACAATGCATGAAGGGTACCAATATCCCTAATTGAGAGATAATCCTAATTACTTTTTAGATTGTTAATTTCAATCTTATTCAATTAACTCTGTTTGAATTTATCGCCTCCAGTGTTTTAGCTAATTTTGATCACCAGCAATCCAGTCCGATACTAATTGGTTGTATCAAGGGTAAAACAAGGATTAGTTCTTCTCAGGGCAATCAATTTGTGAAGAGTCAAAACCAAATGGTCGACTATTATTGTTCAGCAGGCAAAATTACATTGTTGCCACTGGGAGTTGAACCATTTATTATGGGTGCCCACTTCACAAGTAAGTAAGGAATCATGCAATAATTTAAAAAATAAAATCGGGGAATCTTTTCAAACTTGCTTTTACAAATATTTCATATTTTCATAAAACGTGCTACAATTCCGATAAACTATTAGTAGTTGAATTTATGGAAATGCAGAGAAATCTTTTTTAATTATGAATGCGAATCCATTTTTCAAACACTATAGATCTAATAAAATGAAGGAATTATACCCCCGCCCCCACAAACCCAGTTTATACATGTATTAAAAGTAGCCTTTACTGGGGCCGTAATATTGTGAAATCGCCATCTCTGTCCAATATAGTTCTGGATCTGCTACAAGTAAATTGTGAAGCGCTCTATTGTCAACAAAAATATGAACCCTGCATGAAAAATACACTTTTACCATAAAAACACGACCGAACATTTCAGGATCACATTGATATAAATATATAGCACATCAGATACTGGTGTAGCGTGTCATTCAATAATGGAATCAATGAGACCAATCATTCACTGACCAGCGTGGCAGCGTCACTGTACGTGTAGCGTCAATCACTGCCACCTCACGTCCCGCCAACTACAGCTTATATATCAATTTAATGCTTCTATTATTATCAACATATTATGGTTTCTTCTCGATAATTACTGTAGCGTTTATTTTGATAGGAGAAGCATAAGACACGTCCGTCTGATAAGTCAAGCGACTGTTCACAGCTGAAGTGAGAAGGCGTAGCTAGCGTCAAAATGTTACGTAAAATTGAAGAAGACTGCATTGTTATGTCCATTATAACGTGGGGCATGACCGTACTTAAGTGGACACGTTTAACTTTAAATGACAAGCTTCCTATCAGGATCCAACCCCCAACAACCCAAAGCCAACCTCTCTGTCACAGGGATTTACCATGACTATTTTCAAAATTAAACATTGCATAAGACTATGAGATTGAGATGCTCACTTTTATTTTATTTCTGATGTTGTATTTTTTAGGTTTTATATTACTGCAAGAATTGTCATTGCCAAATTATGTGAAATATTTTACAGAATCATCGCAAGTTTGCTCTGAAAAGAAACAATTGCGTGATAAAGTGATAAGTTACAGTATTTTCTCATAATCGTCAAACTGATGAAAATTCAAAAATGAGTGCATTCTTGTGGAAAAACACATCGAAAGTGTCTGCCGTGCTGTGTAAAAACTTTCTAATGACTTAACTCGATGTGACAACTAGCGTTAAACAAGCGTTTAAAATCTGTTTTCATACAACAAAGGGGTAAACCATCCTTATATTAAAGATACCTTTCAGTGGTCGTTATCCACTTTTTAAAAGTACATTGCTACTAATTGAGAAGTGATAAGGATCGAAGGGTCTTAAGTGGTCTTGGGGGTTGAAGCTTTTAAACTGGCACCCTTTTACCCAACCTAAACATGTTTGTGGCGTCGTGTGATGCAGAAATATCTTTATCCTCGCTTTCATTGACTTTTTCCATTGACCTTTGACTACATCGAGGAAACTATCGTGAGGTTTGAAACTTAGACGAAGTAAAAACACATAACAGTGATTTTTCGAAAAAATAAACAAAAGTCCCAGAACCTGAGACGTTGACAATGGGAGAAACACAGGTGTAAAATATTTATCGAACCTGGTAATCTTACTGCAGGCGTTTAATGGTTTTAAAAATTAAGGAATATTTGTCAGTGTTATTTTTGCGATGACAAAATGGAAAAATGTATAAAACCTCTTCGATTTTAACGTATACCGATTTTCAAGTAAAAATGGCCTCAGCTAAGGTTAATTGGGAATCACCGTTAAAAAGCAGAACATGAACCCAAAAGCATCAGTTTACAAGGAGAAATAATACGTTGTCGGACGTTTTCCGTAATAGCGATTTGTTGTGTAAAGCACATTCTTCAATCATATTTTCAGCAAAAAGGGGCGAATCTTAGGGGAAACTTTTGTTCGGTCAAACCCTAATTAGAGTAAAGACGAAATTGCAAGGAAATTCTTTCGCTTGAGAGAATGTTTCTCTTAATTGAGGCAGACCAAATGCAATGCATTTTGATACAACAGGATGTGGTGAATTCCTTTCGAAAGAGGCAAACTTTCGCTTCACAGGCTTTCCTTTCAAACACATTTTACTGTGTAGGGGTAACAAGGCTTCTTATCTCCAAACGGGCGCTGCCATGCGCGCTATTCAAAACTTAAAACAGTTCCAATCTACTTCATAATACAGAGAAAGTCGTATGTGCCATAAAAGTAGCTCTACGAAATGAAACGTTCACAAATTGCTAAAATAGAGTAGTATTTACGTGAGATATGTAAAACCACTTACAGTGTTGGAATCTGTATGTTTCTTTGTTTCCTTTTTGATTTTGACTAGATCAGCTTTGAACCCAGCCTCGGCCAGCTTGGGGTCATCCTTGTTTAAAACGTCCATAAGATAGGCAATGTAACTGGTTGCAAGACGCAGGGTCTTGATCTTTGACAGCTTAGTGTCCGAAGGTACGTTAGGTATACAACCTCGTAATTTTGCAAAAGCTGTGTTAATACTGACAGTTCTTCGTCGTTCCTTCTTGTTTGCCGTGCCTCGCCTTTTGACCACACGTACTCTGCCTGTGTTAGGATCGACCACTGTCACCATGTGCTGCATATTTACGTATTGTGCATCCTGTATGTGATGCGGCATACCACCGCCCAGTCCATACGTATCGGTAGCTACTGTCATATCGGTTTGGTTGTTGAGCATCCAGTTCTGGTAGAAAGCTCCAGAGTCCACTGGATGCGGGGGCTCCTGGTAGCGGGTGGCCTGTGGGTGCGGGTAGCCGTACAAATCGTGGGTGATTGCAGCAGGTCCTGCAGGATGGTAGGCCTGTGGAGGATATCCGCCAACTAAACTCATTCTCGAAGCTGGTTCAGTGTCACTAGTACTTTCGTATTAAAAAGAAACACACACATACACTCACAACTAACAGGTTCTGCCTGCCTGCCAGATTTTCAAGTTGAAACCTACCAGATTCTAAGCAGAACCCCAGAGCTAGAATCCAGATGGTTACGGAGAGCCTCTCTTGCTACTACGTGACGATTTGAAGTAAAACTGCGGCCAGTCACTACTCCTCTGCAGATCCCTTCTCTGGTATATCAGGCACTTTTCAGCTGCACTTTGCAAAAGGCTCCAAAGTTGCAGAAGGATGGGTGGGCACCGCTCTGGCAAATGCAAAGTGTCCTGCTAACTCTAAACTCTCCAAAGGCCAAGTGTTATGTTGTCCATTCGCCAAGCAAGTGATGATCAGCAATGAAAAAATATTGTTCATGTAGCCGTGCCATATACTAGGACGGCTTGTATGAAGCAGAGCCTGAGATCTAACGGGGCTCTGTGATTGGTCGCCTTGGCTTGATAGGCTATCACTTGGGCGTGAAGAACAGGTTGTGTGGTGTAAGTTACCCAGATACTCTTCCCCGCTGGGCCTGCTGCGGATTACTCCATTGTGCAGTTGCAGCATAGGATGGCACACCAAGTAATGGCATGTTTGCCTTTCGCAAATGAAACCAAAATATTTAAATGAAACAATTACGATTTTAATATCACTTCTAGATTTCTACAAATACTCCCAGCAGGATTTTTGTGTAAAGATAAATAAGTATAATCTCCATTCTAATCCCCGATGCAGGACATGCAGGGAAATTTATTCAATCCGTTCTACACTGCAAATCCTACAATATTTTACGAGTCAAACGTACAGCAAAACCCATTAGAACGATTCCTAATCTCTTAAAAAGGAAGTTACTTAATTTTAATACAAATTCACCTGCGTCGTTCGCTTTCAAAGAGAGAAGTGCATATTTTTGTCGAATACAATCTAAAAAATTATGATTTGTATCGCATGCCACAATTGGACATTAATATATATGTATAATAAATGGATCTGATAATACATTTACAATATTCTTGCAAATATTGAAAACTGAAATTTATTGAAAACTGATTTCACTGAGATATGATGCAAAGTTTCTTGTTATCGAGAAACTGACCAGTTGCCCCTTTATGACGGTTTTATTTGGACTTATTACGCGGAAGTTGAGGATCATAAGTCAATAAAACTGGAGACTGGGAGGGTTTTGAGGTCTTAGTGCGGCAGAAACTTTGATGCTGTTTACCCAGAAATAGTCGCAGTTATCTTCAGATGTGGGATTAGAAGAAAGTGGATAGCCTTTTGACTGACTTGGATTAGATTTCAGCTAAAACAATTATTGTGTCTGAGATTGTTTCCTTAGTTAACAAATCTGTTTTATTTGTGCCCTGATAATAAGGACATAAATCTGTACTCAAATCGTACACTATTCTACCACAGAATGCACTCTCAATTTCCCCTGTACAGTACCTCAAAATACACGACAGAACAATCCCAAAAAGAACAATTTTGTATCGAAATTCTGTTCAAGTATGTTTTGCCATTTGACAAAGTGAGCTAGTAATTGGCCCTGATTGTAATTCAAGATCTAAAAACTCAAACAATTTGCCTCGGATGAGGGCTTGGTTTGGCTTTTGCAGTTGGGCATGCCACGGGGTTAGCAATGCCGCTGTCAGCTTCATTCAGACCCCGGCAGATTGAAACGTCAAGCCGCCGACTGCTAGCGTCTGTCCCGAGCTGTCATACCATAAAATTACCAACTTCACAGTGAGTGCGAACCTTTCAAAGTTCATTTATATCTCTCCCGATGGGATCCTTGATGGAATTTAAATGGGTTTTACTTAAAATGTAAGTCAACTTTTACAATTTCCCTTTTTCTCAAAGACTGCATTTTACAGTAGTATTTCTGTGCACTTTTTAATAACCGATACAGAATTACATCAATGTATTCCCGGTAGAATACCTTCCTGTATAATGAGTTTATTTACTCTGTTCATTAGACTACCTGATGCACGTGGCCAACCTTGCTAAGAGGATCTTAATAGCTGTATTTACTTATTAACTTATTTATAAACAAAGTGGGGATGGCATTGGGTTTGAAGCCTTGAGCTGAGTGGGTGTTATCTCGGATAATCCTGGATTCTGGATTTGTATATTTTAAGTTAATTCTACACAATCCCGGACGTAGCCATTCACAATTAGCTTAAGCCTGTTGATCACGTTAATTTGCAGGCATTTCCCGGTGCAAAGCCACTTGACCAGTCTGCAGCTGCAGATTTTGTACGTGCCTGCCGAAGTAGGACGTGACCTGCCATTATTTTAAAGCTTGATTAACCTAAATGTAGCACTTAATGCATTAGAAACTCTAGCTTGATAAATATCAACATGTCATTTTATCATACTTAACATGTCAAAAGTAATCACAAGTCCTGAAAGTTTTGACATTGGAGAGCTTATCTAAGGAATGCTTGCCCTTTTTCCATGGTCATTTTAAGCTGAAATGCCAAGAATTTTGCTGGCTACCGTGAAAGTCTCTTGCCACACAAAGTGTCTCCAAGATTCTGCAACCACATGTTAATGACACCCTGTGGTGGCACCAAATTGTCAATTTGTGGTGGTGTAAGATCCAGATGTTGATCATTAAAATAATCATCAAGGTGGTACTCATATTGTTTTATCTTATTTATGTCATTTTTGTGGTTGTAAGATCACAGGGATTAATCCACTTTCGTTAAGACACAACGACAGGAAGACTACTCCAAATATTTCCTCACTTCAATCATCAGAATACAATCAAATCGTATCATATCCCAAAGATGACAGAAGATAATACGTAAAACACTAATGCACATACCATACCGAAATTTTGTCTCAATACAATTCAATACATAGATGTTTAGAAACAAAATGGTCTTTATACAAAAAGACACTAAGTGTTGGTGCAATGTTATACAATTATCAAAGGTACAAACAATATTGAAACTATTACAATAGGATAAAAAGAAAGATGAGAATTGAGTATTATACCAATAAATGCATAGAGTACAAAAATAAAACAAAACAACTGTGGCA
>JBCAUI010319740.1:0-15307 GCA_038406195.1 Haplosyllis anthogorgicola | reverse complement strand
TGGTGCTTCTGGCTGCTTAAGGTGCCATTCAAGCAGCCAGATAAGGTAACCTTAACTGGGAGGCTGAATGGAATGGGGGAGACCCCTGAGCACAGCCTTTACCTGTGCCAGATTAACCAGGTAGGTATGTCGAGCACAACTAGAACCTGTGCTGGTTTATCCGGGGAGGTAGGTTTTGAAAGAAGTCAACTGAGCACGGGGCAACGGGCTTTTTCTTAATTAGGATATGCACTGTAGACAGACCGTAAATTTCCTACTCCATTTAACTTTTACTCCTGAATGCTGCTTTGATAGAGTTTTATGTGGCCTGTGGATCCTAAAGTAAAATTACAAGGGTTTATCATGGGTGTCTTATGAGGCCTATTCAGATAGCTCTTCGTGATCAAACACAGTTTGGGATGTCATTTCCAAGATATTAGAATTTGAACATTTTTTCAGTTCAGATAAGCACTTTTAAGATTGATGCCTCAAATGAAACTGCTCTACTTGAGAATGGACTAAAGTACAAAGAACATCTACGGATGACTAGTATTTTCATTCAGCTTCTTCACAAAGCCGTACAATCGGTGTCAGCTTGACGTAGTAGCCACCCGTATCTAACCGTACAATCGGTGTCAGCTTGACGTAGTAGCCACCTGTATCTAACCGTACAATCGGTGTCAGCTTGACGTAGTAGCCACCTGTATCTAACCGTCCATCACCGCGGACCATGCAAAGAAAAGCAAGTTAAATGGTCAGGCTACTGAGTGTATTTTCTGCCAGATTTCTTACGGAAAAAATACCACATATTCCTTTACTTGCCTGTTTGGGTTTATCCTTTTCCATGTTTTCAAACAAAACATAGAACAGACAAAATATGAATTGAGATCAATGTGTTTTTCTAACATCAGGCTTGTGCAACGTTTAAATCTTTATAAACTTAATCAAGAAGATAAAAATAATTTAATACGTTGCAACAAATTTAAATTGAATTACAATAAATGTATTCTGTTCATGAAATTTGGCCATTTTAGCTGTCAGCTCCCAAGTAAACTAATGATGATATAACCATCTAATTTGGAGACCAAGGTCTTTCAGGACACACATCTTAGTCTTTAATTTCTTAGAAGACTTCTCTCCTACCACATTATGATCTGATTAAAGGAACTTGCGAGTCCAGTTCACGTTGTTTCAAGTTTCCAAAGTGTCTTTATAAATCAATGAAGTTTATCTATCTTCATGAATAATGCAAATTACCGGTTGTTTCTTCCTGTAATTAGCCTGAGAAGAGTAACTGCAACAAGTCGATCGATGAAGCAGTCGCAAAAACAAGTTAAGACATTGTAATAGGAAGTAGGCAAGGTTTCTCTGAATTTAACTGTGATTGACAATTACAGATTGTATTATTTGCATGAATTGCAAGCTAACGAAAGGCACTGCTAGTTTTAATCTTCTTGGCTTGAAGTTTCGCCCAAAGCAAGTTCAAAACTGCAACTAAGCATCAATAATTATTAACTATTAGTTTGGCATTATGCGCAATTAAATCAATTTAATTCTAATGATAGTAAAGACAACACAATAAAAAGATGCTAAATTCCTAAATAAAGAGTCGTGGTTCGAATGGTCGTTTCCTGGCTTAACGTTGTATAATCAACATGTAATCCAGCAAAATTAACTCAGCACTCCGTGTCCATTCCAGTTGTTGACTTGGATATTATTTCTGTAAATGTACGCAGAAAGAAAGAGAGGTTATGTGTAGATCAGGGAAAACTGACAAGGATGAGGAAACATTTCTAGCCGCGACAACAACTTGTGTCAACCATAAACGAAGAAAATGGGTCTCTCCTTGTCAGGGTAATAGGGTGTAAATGTATGGGTTACATAAAGGTAATAACCCCAATTCAGGATATGTGACAGTGCACAGTAAGGACAAATCACCAGAACTTTTTATTCGTCATACACATGCAAAGGTGTAATACAGTAGCTTATATTGGTCTTGATTTGATAGGACACAGACTTCAGCCTTCATGAACAATATTGTAACCCAAGCAGTAAAGGCATTTAGAATGTGTTAAATGCAGATTCGGGGCTGTGGTTCGAAACACGGTCCAGACATGAAATCACGGAATCAGAAATGTGTCAAATTGATACTATGTATGCATAGGCAGCGTGAATTTATATTTTTCCAAGGTCTCTTTGATTTCCTGAGATGACCTTGTATGGGGGGTAGGGACCAAGTGTACAGAAATTGCATCAACGAAAAGAACAACGGAGAGAACGGAAGAATTTCACGCTGTGCTTTTGATGCGCTATTGTTAAACTTCTGATATGAATACCGTGTACTAACTTGTCTTATTACCTCAATTTGTTCACTCACACCAAGGTTGAGTGAGTTCATGTTAGGGTTGAATCTGCAGAAAGTTTAGTGGTTCTAAAAGGCGACATTTTGGAAAAGTACTTTTACGTTTATCTTCTTCTGTTTCAACATGATAAAACAATGTAAAACAAAAAATATACGAAAGTTACGGAAGTATGTAAGAAATGACAAATAGGACTTTTTATCAGCGTCTTCCCACTGTTCCCACAAATAACATCTTATACATTTTGCATTCTTCTAATGTGTGTCTGAAAGCGATTTACTATTTCAAACGAATGTGTAGACATCTAAACAACAATCTAGGTACCAGGACACGGAGTTTGACATTTATCAAGTCAGGAAGATAAATTTTGGCATTTAGACAGAAAATGTTTTTTAACTAAGCCCGCATTAATAAAGCCATATCTTGTTCACAATGCAATGTCGCTTCTATCTTATTTTACCAAATGTCCAGGAAAAGTTTGTTTTGAAACTGAACTTTGAACATTTGTTTGTGTTACATGCGGAATCATTTGGGTAAAACCTCATAAACAAATGTTTCTTTACAGGTGAGGAAATATGCAAACACGCACGGATTATTCAAATATTTCATTTTAAGAGTAGTACATAATTCATTTGCGGGTCGCTGTTGACAATAAAAACATCTTGTGAAATTCGCAGTAAAAAACTGCTTTAATTTCCGATAAAAATTCATTGTTTCTTTTTCTGCGGTAATTGCCCAGTGTGTCCAAATTTGATACCACTTTGCTTAACAATCAATATAATTTTTTCTCGGGTTTATGTCATAGTTTGTCTGCAAGCCTTGATGATATAGAGGTATGAGATATGTTGCTTATTCAGGATCCAATTCATCATATTTACGCAGATAGGTTACATAACCCACATGTCACGCACGCTGAGACACCTAAAACAGGAAAGCTATTTATCTTATATTGGTTATCAAAGGTGTTTGTGATATTTGAACCAAGCTTACACCGTCTCTAATTGTTGACATTTAAAATGGCAGACTTGCCTTACCTATTCAAGTACTGCCCAGTAAAAACATGAGAAACAAAATTTGTTGCCGATTATGTGTTTACACAGATCACTTTGGGCATCTAATTCATTTTATTTGGTTTAAATCTTTTGTGCAACCACTGGTGCTACGTTGTCAAATTTTAATCTTTTAAAATCTTTCAAAACCTTTGGTCAACATGGAAACCAAACTTAGTGCAGATCATGAAATTACTGTTAAAGTTAAGCGCCCTATATACTATTACAAGTTTCAGGCTGAACTTCAATTTGATTGTTACGGGACGCTACACATTTGATAGTAGTTTCATGATCTGCATTGTATTTGTCTTCAGTAGTGGGTTCTTGTAGTGGCGTGAATGCTATTGTGTTCCAAGACATCAGGAAACATGAGCTTTCAATCTCAACATCTGAATTAAGCTGCTTGATGTCTATTATTGTAAATCTCAAATAGTATACTTAGGTTAAAATTCGCATTTGTTTAGTGGGTAGATGGAACCAGGTACAAAGAGCCAATCAGACGTTATTCTTCAAACGATGAGTGGTACTGGTTAACCTACAAACAGATGTGATTACGATTGAGAAAGCTCCTGATGAGAGCTTAGACAACTAAGTCAGCTACAGGTATGTAGCTTTGGAAGCAACAGTGTTGTTCTGGAATATGACCCTCTCTTCTGTCTCGGGAGACTAATTGTATTCTTTTCTTTTCTTGTATTGCTTCTCTAACTTACTGTGAAAAGGCGTATATCTGTCCGGTATGAAAAATATCGTTTTCTCAATTATACTTGATGAAATTTAGGAATGCTTGGAATGTTAAAGGACTAGACTTCGGTCAAAGTTACCACTAGTTAGAATTAACGCCAGGGGTGTTGCAGGCTTCCCACCTTACACCTGCACCTGCAGTCACATGATAGTCTAGAGACTATCCGACTGGTAAATTAGAGTTATGCATTAGCATCATTAGTATCTTTGGTAGCCATCTTTAATTAGTTCTTATTGCACCTATTGAGGGACTACATGTATTTCACATCAGAGTTAATAAATATATCAAAAGTCTGAAGACTGTCGTTCTAGTCTTTTTACATGGAACAAAATAATTTCCTGCCAAAGTATTGATCATTACGAGCATATGTATGAGTCGTGTACATAAGGATAGATAAGGGAACTCCTTAAAGGTGCCGTGTTATAGCTTCAATAGTATTTTCTCGTACTGGTGCACAAAAGCACAGCGTGGAATTCTATCTTCCCATACTGATAGGAATTCTGCCTCTGTCAACAGTCAGCATCAGTTCCTGAAATTTTGGAAAAGAAGAGAACAAAGTAGAGAACGAAAGAATTTCACGCTGTGCTTTTGACGCGCTATTGTTTCAAAATGATAGGAATTTCACCCTCTGATCGGTAAAGTTGCATTTTATGGATGTATGGTTCAGTACATTTGCTAAGATGTCCCTATCTCACATTGGAACCAATGCACCTTACACTCAGTATAAACAAATATAAAATATTGCAAATAACCAAAGGGCCTCAATACGTTATCTGTGGCAAAAACGTCCTGTCCCAAACAAGGAATTTTAGCAAAAGGAAATATCTTGTTGCATTTGGTAATAGAGCTAATAGCCTCCCAATGGAGGCATAATTGTCTGATTTAGATCTGTCTGAGCCAGGAAGCACGTCACTTTACCGTTTGTTGCTCTTTATTAGCAAAATTAAAGGTTACTATTTGTATACCCAAGGGAGAGAGAACAGGTGGAAAACTAAAATAAATTTACAAAGGAAGAAAAACAGATCCGATAATTGTCTTTCTTAGATTTTTATGATGTTCCAATGACAAACGAAGAATGCCTTGTTTAATCTAATAAAACAGCTGTTGCTATTCCATTGCAAGTTTTTGAACCATAAGCAATGGAATTTTATTGCATGTTTGTTTGCGTTTTTTTAGGACATCCTCTGGTAATGACTTCTTGTAAGGACAGTGTTGCTCGTCTTATGTTCTCCGTTCAGGGAGTCCGGAAACGATGTTCGGCAATTTCTCGTATTTGCTCCCTTTCTTCTGCACAAAATTAGTATCAATTGCGTAGAGAGCGCCCATAAGGTAAAATGTTTAAGTTGTGACACGGCTTTTGTGTACTGTCGTTCCCAGAATCCGTTCTGCAAAAATGTAGCTAGGTAGTAATAAAAACTCGGCAGCTGCAAAGCTAGTAGCAGACGAGGTGAGCGAAGGAGCCCTTTTGACAAGGTCGACTACGTCTAATCCTTAATCTGTCGATTAAATATCCGTTTGGGAATTTATTTGTGTTTTCTCAGCTGCAGACCATTGATTTAAATACAAAGAAAACAAAAGTTGTCTGTTGAATATTAAGCAGAAGTCGGCACACATTTATGAGCAATTACTTATTGTTCTATGAACCTGTAGAAAAGTTTTTTTCAGCAATCAGTTATACATTAACACAAATGTGTTTATTCTTTATGTAACTTGTCAGTTCCACATCTGTGAGTCCCGGACTTTCTGTCTCATTGCACAAGCTTTTCGTATGATCTTAGATAAATTGCAGTCAGTTCGGAGCTCAATTCATCAAAATGAACAAACGTAAAGTGACTTTTAGAAAGGGAAAATTTTGTTTTTGTCGCAGTGGTATTTTCATTATTTTTGCTTAGTCAAAAGTTGACTCAGAAAGTATTTTCTTTGCGAGACACAGAAATAGCATTTGAGGACTATTTTTATTTTGTCAAATTTGCAATAAACAACTATTTTAGCCAGTGCATAGAAATCGTACCATTTTGGAAAAGAAGAGAACAAAGGAGAAAGAATTGCACGCGGTGCTTTTGATGGGCTATTGTTAAACTTCTGATACGAATCCCGTGTATTGTTAGCGTTTTCATAATTTGACCGGAAAAGTGACAAATAAAACGGTTTCGGAAGGTATTTAATATAGGAAATAGACATGGAAGGCTTCACTCCATAAAAAGGCAATTAGACATTATCCATACAAAAGCTCAATCCAGAAATAACTTTATTATTAATCTTCCAGTTCTGTGTGTAGAAGAGGAGGCATTTCCTTTATTGAATGCCGTTGAATATTTTATAAATATGGTTTTGTTGAAATATTATTGCATGTTGGTGCAAGATAGTTCAGCTTTCTTTACATCCACATGAATAACAATTACGTAATTGGAAGGATTTTAAAAAAAGTCTGCAGCAATGTTTCGTCAGTTCAGCGGCTATGATGTAATGCTTACACAAACAGTAACGAATAAGGCGTAGTTCTAACGGGAAAAACAGTATTGTCAGTTGATATTTAATTTGGACAGAATTTATTGAGGTTTTGCACTTATTAAAGTAGGCAGGAATACAAGAAGTTCTTTATTAGGGTTACCTTTGCTGAAGGGCACTGGCAATCACTTATCTATTTCCGACTTTATTGTGCATTGCTTTTTGATATTGACTGCTGGGCAAAAATTCATATAGCAGACACGCACGCAATCAAACGTGGAAGGAGTCTCTCTAGACTTGTTAGCCTTACGCCCTAGGTTTTGAATTTATCACCTTGTCCATACAGGTCCGAGGCCACTACTCAGTAGGTGTTCCGGGGGGGGGGTCTTTAGGGGCCTGGGCCCCCCTGGCCTCTTGACGAGTCCCTCTGTGCTATTGCAGGTACCGAGAGGAACTCTTTGTGTTGTTGTTGGGTGGTGCATGTGTGCGTGCCACTGGGGAAATGGCTTACTCTGCTTTGTACTTATGTGTACATGGATCACAAGGGTCTTACATTGGCAAGGATCCTGAATCTCTGTTGGTTACTATTACTCTATGCTGCTAAGGCACTTACTTGAGTAAATCATAATGAGAGTGTCCAGTGAAGCTTCCTTTGGAATGTGAAGTCCTTTTATTACTTGCTTACATTACAGTTGCACATATGGTGATAATACATTTCAAGTTCAAGTTGCACAAAATATTTCTAAGTTCAATGAATGCAAATCATAAAATCAAATGTCATAAATACAATGTAAGTTGAAAAAGTTGTGTTGAGTATGAAGTAATAAGCACCGAACCCTAATTACAACGGGTTTTATACGGAGATAAGCTGGGCACTCATTGGTGGGCACTCAGGCACTAGAGCATCTAAGTTAAGCTGAGCTGCCATTGGTTTAACTACTGCACATGCTGTACTGCACATGTACTGGTGCTGACACTTAGTGTCAGAGATATAGGATTGTGTAACCGTGGGAGCTGATGCTTGAGGGGCAGATCTATTCCAAAGTAACACTGAATTCGATACAATTAATTATGATAAACGGGACCATTCACTCTGTTAAACCATGTTTGTTCGCCATTTTGAGCCCCCCTTTCCGGCAGTTAAAACATGTTTGGTGGCCATTTTGGCCCCTCCCCCCGAACAAATTTCTAGATCCGCAAGACTCTAACTCAGTTTAAATCTCAAAGGACTTCTGTTATCAGGGGAGTAATAAGGATGTGAGCTTGTTTTTCTTTCATACACCCCGCTCAAAAAGGAGCCTAGGCTCAGAATGGAAGTTGGTCAATGCAATGGAGTATCAATACACACGTTGTGAATTCGATTCGAATCTGGGTGATACTACAAAATAATTTAAAACTCAATGTTTTCGAACTGCGATTGGATGTATTTTAATCTCAATAAGAACTTCAATATTAATTTTGTGTGCACGAAACTCACATGCCTGTGTGATGGTGCACATAAAAGAACGCATGTGGAGCTTCAGAACATGTCCATGCATCGTACTTATGCTACCATACAAAAAGATAGGTGTGACAATAGTTTAGTCACGTCAAAATGAGACAATATCTTGTTGATTTGTTTATTTACTTTTTCAAATGGACTTGATGAAAAATAGGAATTCAACTTATTTTTTAATTTTGTAAACATGCATAACAAACAGAATTTTCACTGAATCAAAGAAATAGAATTTCAATTGTTATAATTATTTGTACTTTGGTTGAAAAATAAATGATACTTTATTGTAATTTATTGAGATGGTAAAAATATATGTCCAAATTAGTTACCTCGTCATCCCTTATGGAATATCCTGAATTATGTTTACAAATAAACAGGTCGACAAGACATTATCTCGTTTTGACGTGACTAAGATAATAGAGGTTTTTCCAAATTGGTTTTAATGCTCGGAATTAGACTAATTAGCCTAATTAGGCCTAATTCAACAGACATAGTAGTTGCTGAAATGCACTGTTGTTTAATTGCAATTAAAGTTCTAGTATCAATTTCAGTATCATTATTACAGTTAGGAACATACTGTTTTAAGTCTTCCCAAATATTTGCCATTTTGGTTTAAAAAACCCAGAAAACAAAATTAGCCTAATTAGCCTAATTCCATAAAATCAATTTGGAAAAACCTAGAATGCAATCAATGTGAGTTCCCACAGGTCCACTCGCTGAAGCACTGATGTTACTGTTGTAGTCTCAATTTTAACCTCCCGCAAAAAACTGAATTTCTACTGACATTCATTCTGGAGTATCGAAACACTATTGAAATAAAATTGATAAAAATTTAATGATCTGGAGCTAATTTTGTTGGTACAAATTCTGGATGTACTTTGTTACTTTTGGATGTAAAACGTAATACAGCCTTTGTGTGTTTTTCAAGCACTCTAATCCATTACAAAGGAAAAAGACTTTTATATAACAAGCAAAAGGAGATGCATACAGGAACGTGAACACAGGTCTGCATCAAACTATGTGTTTAGAGATGAGATACCTGCCAGTTGTTGCACCAAATAACTTGCAGGCAGATTGATTTTTCCATTGCGTCTGCATATTCTACATTTTTCTGTCTCGTTTAATCTCCGGAACCAGAAATAATCAATCTTCATCACCATTATCTTTTCACAAAATACAAATCCGTAAATTAGTGCGGCAAGAGACTATCATTAGTTTCTCTCGTGATCTGGTGATTAGTCTTATTTAAATCTGTTATTTAGATTTTTTTTGCTTCGCAGTACAACACGAGTTACACGTTAGAAGTCACCATCGTGGTCGGCATCGCAAGTTAAGGAATATAAATTAACCGATTCGACCTTGACTGATTGAAATATACAGTACAATTGTGTAAATCAATACGTGACGATGGAAGATCTGAGGTGAGATTAGGCAAAGCATTTTGGTGCATCGCTGCACGTCTGTCATGGGTGTCCCAGACTGTAGATTACAGGAATGGCTAAAAACTCGAGTTCGATTCTACTCTCTGCAGTTTGGAAATTTGAAATTTAAGTGGATAAAAGCGTAACGGTAGATTCATTCTAAGTTTAAAGCAGTACTAAGCTTTTCTATTTTTTTCATAAAAAGGTTTTGGTGGACCAGGGTCCATTTGTGGGGCCATTGATTGTCCCTGTTTTTCGACTTCATGTGACCATCTCCATGGGTTTTAAATCCAAGGTGGATCTCTCACCTACACTCTTACAAGCTTGGGTGTGGTGATCCTGACGGTCACATGTGGTGTGACACCTGACTTTTCCACCAAAAGAGGTGTACACTGTATAAGTGTGTATACGGCATGGCCAGCTGGGCTCCTCTAACATGCATCAACTGGGATTTGAACTCTCAGTGGTGACTAAATCAAACACGCTAACCAACTGAGCTATTCAGTCCGCCCCCAGTAGTGTTGATCTTGGTCCAAAAAAGTGAATAGAGGCTGGTTCAAAAAATACAAGCTTAAACGGAGATACTGGCGAAAGCGGTTCGTTGGGCTTCATTGCCACTATTTAGCGTACATCATACCAGATAAGCCAGGAGTTCCATAACTTTACGTGGAAGAATAGGCAATGTTGATGCTCAGTGGTGTGTGTAACAAGTCTAGACAAAAGATTGCGAAACATACAAAAAGTCACAGCACACTGAACCTTTCCTCTAATTTGTTTTGGCAACTTTTTTGCAGTGGTAATTCCTGAGAAAGTCAAGGTCAAATCTAACTTAATTTACTGACCCAGACAATGTGGAGTCTCCAGATCTGGGATTGTAAAATTCCTTCTATCCTCTTAGGTTCAAAGACACATGTCTTAGGGTTTTTTTGTGATATGAATGATCCATTCATTTTCTTCTGCTTTTTGTCTGTATAGTTCGAATTAATCTAATAATTACATATTAAAAATGAAGATGTACAAATTCAAAAAAAATATTCTCAAATTTGAAATGATCGCAAAATGTACACATGTACTTATATGCGAATTTGTACATGAGTCCGGCTGGTGTGGCTGAGTGGTAACACACTTGCTTGAAGAGTGGACATCCTTGGACTGCCTTGGTTCAAGTCCCACTGCAACCTGCCCTCCTCTTTTGGCATGAAGGCAAGCCTGTTCTATACACACTGATACAGTGTACCCCTTATTGGTAGAAAGCGCAGGGGTAGCACCCAATGTGACCCTTGGGATTACCACATGCAAGCAAGAAAGAGTGAAGGTGTGAGAACCACCCTGGCTTGAAAATCCATTGGGTTGGTCATACAAAGTCTGACAAAGGAGTAATCAGTGGACGCAAAAATGGAACCTGGTGAAAAAACAATTGCTTAAGAACACGTATAAAATTGTATATTTGAAATAGGTAATTCTGAATATTGAAATCATGACAAATTTGTGCAGGAATTTGTACAGAAAATTTAAAATGAACAACTATCAGACAAACTTTATTTATTTCTCACGTAACAGGACTAACAGCCATATAAATATTATCAGTAAAGCCTCATGTTCCTACATAATTCCACATCTTTCACTGCCAGTGTGCTAGGTAACGTAACATCATCGATCGTATCGACGAAAAGTTCATTAACTGAAACCTCAGAGAGGCTATCACTATCTACTTGATGAAACTAACCTCACCTTCCATCAGTGATTAGTCTAGACGCTTTTTTGCAAAGGATTTCAGCACTCTGATCACTGACTTTTGAATAACTTATTTTGAATAACTGGTGGGAAAACTAAAAAGTGAAGGCTGTAGTCACTACATGACGCTGAACGCGAAGTACGAAACATTTTTGAGTGTGATAGGTTCATGGATTGTATTTTTGGCTTGTATGTTGGAAAAGCGCGTTTAGCTGCGTGGCAGTGGAAGCACGTCCATGACCCGTTATGCGCCTATGAGTTGTGACAATCTAGGTTTTTCTTAATTCTTTCCCCTGCTAAATTAGGCAGATTTGGCAGGGAATTTAAACTGTTTTCAGTAAAATAACCTGTAGTGGTCCTTGACTAATTTCAGGTTCAGTACTGAATGTTGTCTTTTCAAGTGACTATTTTCAGTCATGTATCAAAACTCGTCTAAATTTTTCTGCCAAATCTGCCAAATCTTGCCAGTCTGCCTAATCTGCCGAGATCGGCAAAAGAATTAGGAAAACACCCATTGTGTAGGATTTGTCGTTTGACAATTTCCAATTATTCAAAGTCTAGACATTTTGAAGTCTTCCCATATTTTATCTTTACATAGTGACAGACAATAAATTTACTATGGCAGACTTTAGAGTATAACAGACAATTTAAATGATTTGCTGACATAACATTATGAAATTTATTGAGATCTACCTCAATAGTCTATTGGAAGTTGTCATTTCTGTAATTTCATAGAATGTTATTTCCTGGGGACAAAAATATCAAATGTCACAAATAATTATTTTCATATTGTTTGATCAATGGCATCAGTTACTTTGAATAGACTCTCATTTATGTTATTAGATATCTTTTGCTTTCAAACTGGATGTCAGTCCTATAAAATCCTTTGTGTACAGAGGAATAGTTTTGTTTGCTTTTTCAGTTCAAATTGAAAATTGAAAGCATGTATCCATTAGCTGTGTTTCTTTTATATTTATTTTTGTTTCATATGGAAAAAGAGTTGTTTTCCATTTGGAAACATTGCAGTGGTTTTCTGTTTTAAACTGTAAGGTCCATTTAAGCTAATATATTTAGGGCACATCGCTTTGTAACGTCTCACGTCCCACTCTACAAATTGGAATCTAAAATACTTATCCGTTTAAATTGGCCCACATGAGATCAAATTAATAGTTGTCAAGTAGTTTTAGTTGCTATTATTCCTCAAACAGGATAAATTTGATTATCCATTTGATTACTTTACATCTACCTTCTTAGTTATTATCATTTAAATGCTTGTCATGGCGTTTATGTCCAAATGATCTATGTTTATAAATTGCCTATTTGAATAAGGTCAGGTTGCTTAGGCCAGGTCGGTATTCAAAGTTAAAAGGCTATCAACTAGAATATGCTCTTGTCATCTGGAATTTATCGTTTTACAAAGTATTTTGGCGTTTGGTGGTTTCGACTATATTTTCCAATTGCTGGGTTGTTTTTTTTATAAATTCTCTAATTGTAATTTCATGTGTAGAAAGAAAGTTCATAAAAATAAACAGCAATTACACGAGCAGGTAATGTTTTAGTATTAGTTTATCTGCCTGTTCCACATGTCCATCATATTTGATAAAAAGACTTGTGTGTAAAACTCTAAACTGGTTCCTCCAGATTGACTTGATTCTTTGAGACCTGTCTGTTCGTGCCTGCACATCGAGTTTTCACGGATTGTGTAACCTTTGAACTTTTGTTATATATTCGTTTTACACGTTCGTAAGTATCAAGATCAAGCAATCCAATATATTATCACACACAATCTTCATGATGTGAGAGCAATGGTGTAAATGTTTTATGATTTGTATGTCAGTAAATCTTTTTAAGACAAATGCAGATACAAAACTATCTTTGCGTGAAGGCCACGGTACTCAAAATTGTTATCTGCTTAGATCTATCAGACATTAGCCATGGCAGTAAAAAACGTACAAGAAACAAAAAAACATACGCTACACATTTATTGATGTATAAAATCTATTGTTATGTCGTTATAGGAAGTTAATGGGTGTGAAAAGAAACTGTGTCTCTTGTCACCTTCTCTATCCTGAAAACAAAGAAAAAACAATGTTGGCCAGAAAAAAATACATCAATCTGGCACCTTTGTAGGTGACCTCTTTCACTTCAAAACACCTTGACTGAATGTTAAGTGATGGATGGGCTGGACGCGCGAAGTTCTCCGTTGAACTAAATAAAACCTTATTGGAACTTTGCATTATTGATGAATGACTCTCGCAGGACATTTTGTTTCGGACTGTCATTTCTCTTTAGTTCAAATTGAGCATGCAATTGTGACGATATGAAACAAATAAAGAAATAGCTAGATCAGGGTCGCGGGAAATCGTAGTTGATATCTGGGCAAAAGGTAGGAAATGGTAGCAAACAGCAAACAGGAAGTGATGTCATGACATCATGTGACCTATGACATCATAATCCCCCCGGCCAATCTGGTATAAAACAGACACATCCCATTTGGAACTCTGAGAGGGACAGAGTCTGTTGAAGAGAGCACATTGAAATCTATGCAATTTGGCTTGGATTCACAGGTAGTAATGATTTCTAACTAATTGGGGGGTAAATTAGTTAATGAAATAAGGGAAACACATGTGAATTATTCTAAAAAGTACATTTATTGAAGAAAACCCCAAAATATATGGGAAATCATGTAAAAGCAAGTAAAGACTAAAACTGGGTAAGAGTCAAATAGAACTGGCACAAAACTGTACAAAGATAATGAAATGAAACTATTGTTACAGGGTGTATGAATTACTTTACACATCAAGTCTCCAGTCTGTTGGAAAACGAATGCTGAATAAATCTGCACATCATCAAGTTAAAAGATTGTTTGTTTGTTCAATCACTCACTTGTGCACACCCCACATTGGGTGCCAGAATTTGTTGCGTGGTCATTCTTTGCCAAGGGGGCATGCACAAGTGTCGTACCGTTTTAGAGTACAGGGAGTCTGCATTGAAAGTAAGACAACTAAGCAAATTTAGTTGACAAGCTACTTTATTTAATCATACAAACTACTAACGGCACACCAGTGTGTTACTAGAGTCAAGTTTAACCAAACACAAAATCTCAAACTATACACAAATTACATACTACGTGCACTACTATAATTGGTGTATTACATTAATAAAATTGTGGGGGCGGGCACCAGTTACGTGTGCCCGTCTTGATTTATTATGTGTCTCTTTTAAGGCGAATCATCGACTTAGTTTACGACACCACTTCCGAAATATTGGCTGAAAATATAACTTGATGTGAATGTTTCACTCTCATCGTGAGAAAGTTTATTTGTTGCTATTTTCTTTCTGCCAAATAAGGTTACATTAGTTTGGACCTTAGTAGGTTTTAATTTTGCTGAAATTCATACCGGGTAATGCGCTCTGTACTTTTCGCGTCACACAAAAACTACAAAGATTAGTATCAGTAATCCGATAGTAAACAAAAGCTGAAAACCCATATAGGTCGATTTAAATAATGTTTACTCTTTTGTTTTCCATAAAAACTATAAAAAAATTCCTCACCATGCACACCATCTTCTGCTGACTTGTCAATTTACTTGTACAGTGCACGGAATTTGTATCAGTTTCGAAACGTGTAGAAGACGCTGTGCTTTTGATGCGCCATTGTTTCCAAACTGATACAAATTCTGTGTACTGAAACAGACATGTCTGCATACCTACATGTATTGAGTACAACTGGCAAAGATTACATTACATTGTTATGTGGGGAATTGTAAGGGTTTTTATGAAAAAAAGATTACTTTTTGCATGTACAAATCAAGGAGCATTGCATAAAGAAATTTCTACCTCGGATACTCAAAGCAATTCAGCTCTGTTTTGTTTTCAAACGATGAATTTTACAACAGAAGCCATGGAGAACTCTACCAGGTAATATTTCGTATCACCAAAAGGTTAAACCTGTAAATGACAAAGATTAGTTACTGCACAGAGATTAGTTACTGCACCGAAAAATAAACGAGACAATGAGCAGAGCACATTGCAAACCCGGCCTCCATAGTCGGTAATTTTTTCCCGATGGGGGGGGG
>JBCAUI010319629.1:0-15308 GCA_038406195.1 Haplosyllis anthogorgicola | reverse complement strand
TGTAGTTTAGACACAGACCAGTCAACATGTACAAATCAATCCAGATATCAATAAAATGTAAATACAAGTCAAACCACAAAGTTACTCATCTTTTACCAAGAGTAATACTTTAACAACACCTTCCTCTTATTCAATATGGCGGCTGAATTTGTTTGTAAACTTCGCTATGACATGTGCGTTACCTGTGTGATATTCATGTGAAATGTGGCTTCACATATGAAAATACATTTGAGCTTAATGCAATGTAACGGTCATTACAAAATACAACTTCAGAATATTCTATGCGTTTTTTGTTAACCAGTCTGTCCATAACCAAGGCTTCAGATGGGCAAAATCTTATCTAAATCATTAAATTTATGTTAAAATTTGAATTTGTTTACCTTCATACCAACTATTTGTGGTCTGCAGAATTTACCTGGTGCGTAAAGATCAATTCGCGACTACGGGTTTCCGGTTAAAGATCTTCGAACGAAAAAGAAAAATGGCAGGAGAAGCAGTTGTGGATCAAGAGCAACAAAATGCATCAGGGATTCCTAAGGCAGTATTTGTTGTAAGTTAATTGTAAAGAATTACATTTACTAATAACTCGTGACTATGAAAAAGTTTGATTTTAGACAGGAAAGTCTAAATCCTTTGTAAAAATTGTTTGTAAACTCGGCAAAATTTTACACATGGAAACAGCACATGTGTCAAACTCAACATGTTTAATCCATTTCCAAGGAAACCAGAGGTGGAATGAAAGATAGGGGTAAAGTGGTAAAAGTGGGTAATACAAGAACATAAATAACCTTTGTTATTTACGCTTGTGCATGTGAAAAATGAGACGTCAGCCTCAAATGTTGACAGTAAGCCGAAATCCTTGCACTTCAGATCTCATCTGGATCTAGAGTCCCCTGACCAGTACTGGGACACCGAAACTTACAACTGATCTCACGTATACCCTATTTTACCGAACCAAATACTTGCATGCATTTTTAATGTGTCTCATTGGATGTTAAAAATATATGATGCATATGTTTATTTCTATAATTGTAACAAATATGGTGGATAAATCAACTCGAACACCCCACCCAGTACTGGGACACCCCTGCCCAGTACTGGGACAAAGGGTGCCGAGTACTGGGATGCCCAAAAACTTACCTACAAAGTAAAATTAAATTAATTTAAACATTATGGCATCATTGTATGGTCCTTCCTGTTAAATGTCCACCTTTTATTTAGCCAATACAGGCATTTTTCTTAACCCCAGAGATAATTTTGTACAGCATGTACCAGAAGTTATTTTACTTACTATTACTTATTTTGTTCTGTTAGGGTTGTCTTTTTGCAGCTCCAATTGTAACCTTAAGTTTTAACCAAATCACATATTTTGTATATCAAATTATAGGGAATTTTCCCCTCTGATGCCATGTAAAATATGATAAATATTGATTCCAATATGACTTGGAAATCAAGGTTCAAAAATGTCCCAGTACTGGGTGTGGTACATAATATCATGCCCAGTGCCGGGACACCCAATTATATGGATATGAAATAAAATGTTGATGAAATCTCAATTCAAAGTAGTTCATATGTCCTTAAAGATTGTATTTCCTCATTCAAAATTGAATTACGTTTGAAATTTTAAGATATATATCACTTCAAACATGGGTAACTCTCAGTTGAATTTGCAAGTGACGGTACATTTATTTTAAAAAAATTAAACTTGACTTTTTCATTGACCATTTAAAGCAAGAAAGTGTGGATTTTTACCAAACAAGTTGGACAGAGGAAAGAGTTATATTTGAACATTGTGAGAAATGGAATAGATGACGCTAATGCTTTTTCATAAAACAGGAAAATAGCAAGTGTCCCAGTACTAGGCACCCCGACCCCTGTCCCAGTACTGGTCACAGAGATGCCAACCTATGAGAGCTAAAATGTGCGAGATCTCACGCATCTGGGTGGTTCAAATGTGTGAGACATACTACTTTAGTCAATTACAGTCCTTTAGACAAAAAATTATCATGGATTTGTGATCCATGACGTTTTTAGACAAGAATGAAACATTTAAATTAAGGGTTAATGTTTTCATGATGAATAAAATGGCAAATTTTTTCTGTTCTTTCCATGCCAGTCCCAAAAGCGTGAGACTCACGCTGAATGCGTGAGAGTTGGCATCCCTGTGGTCAGGGTACTCTAGATCAGCCGTGAGACTGCAGTGACCGTTAACAAATAAGCATTTTCTGTGTGCGACACGCACGCACAATGACAAAGAACAACAACAACGTCGATCACTGGTAGACTTCACGCAACTTACAGGTCTGATAGCACACTTAGCTTCCTTGAATTCCTCACAATTCGCAGACATAGTGGACAAATATTGTGATACATTATGAGCGATAAATTGGAGTTTTTATTCTCGCGGACTTGTCTTCTGCTCGTCTTCCATGACCCTTGAGTTAACACTACCACTACAGATGACAGCACTCGCACCAAAATTGTTCCCGCCTTGTTGTTCAAGTTTCCAAGTTATCATAAATTTATGGAAATCTTGTGACAGAAATACACACAGAGACTGGAAATAATATTTCACAATATTTTTTATTCTAATTAAAGGAGCAAAATACAATATATACTTGTAATCTAAACTATTAAATACACATTTCAGCATAGATTAAGGACAGTCTTCTGAAATATCTGATACGTATACTTATTTATTACCGCCCGCGTATGCGGGAAGGTAATGTTTTCAGTCGTGTCTGTGTGTGTCTGTGTGTCCGGGCTATAACTTTTGAACCGCTTGACCTAGGAACTTTATTTTTGGTATGGTGGTACATCTTCATAATATCTAGGTCAAGTTTGAGTATCAAGGACATTGGGTCAAGTTCAAGGTCACAGCAATAAAAGTGTCAAAATTTTTAGTGCTGTCTACTAATATCATATGTTATGATGTTTGAGACAAGTAAATGGGGTCAAGGTCAAAATATAGGTCAAGGTCATTTGAAGGTCAAATTTCTAAATTTTTGTAGTTTTTTCATGTTTTAATAACTATTTGCATTTTAGTTACTATTTGCGTTTCAATGACTATTTGCGAAGCAGGCGGTTCGGCCTTTGATTGAAAGGCATTCTTGTTAGAAAAAAATATTTTCAGGTTTCAAAAACCAAAACTCATGTTTACTTTTCAGGGCTCAATAACCGAAAAAGTTGCAACTTTCGCATTACAAGAAGGTATTTCTGGTATACAAAATATTTAAATGTAAAATTTCTGCATAATATCACAGACGGACAATATCACAGGGATCTACTGTACATATATAATTATCATAAATTTTGTTATCTGAAATGTGAAATATTATTTTAGATGTGAATTTAGCAGATTTTACATGTCTTGATGTACAAAATGGAAAAACAAAAAGTTGTCTATGAGTAACAATAACTTATTTCATTTTAATTCATTAGATTTAGGTACAAATATCCGACTTCATTTGTTGACTTCATTCATGTGAAACAGCTTGTACGTTACTTTATCGTCACCTATTTCTTCGTCTTGTAGTCTTTGTTTTCTCCTCTGCAAAATTTTAGTTAAGAAATTATTAATATCATTTTAAAATATAAACGATCACAAAGAATTAAAGAAATTCATTCACTCATGGATTAAAGATTCGTCAGGTATTCGCGGCAATCGGAATAATCGATGACATAGTCAATAAAGGTTTTTCTAAATTGGTTTTAGTGAAATTAGGCTAATTAGCCTAATTATGTTTTCTGGTTTTTTGAACCAAAATTGGAAAATACTGGGAAGGACTTAAAACACTATATTCCTGATAATAATTATGCTGAAATTTATACCAGAATTTTAATTGGAAGTAAACAACAAAACATTTCTGCAAGGTGAATTAGGCTAATTAGCCTTTTAACGAATGGTAAAACCAATTTGGAAAAACCTTGAATGACGTACGGAGGTGAAAATAGTTTCAGTCAGATCCATTGGTAGATGTGGGGGGCGCTACCGGCATGCCCCCCCCCCCCCAACGGCCCAAATTTTCTCCGTTTTCATGTGCTTTCCACTAAATTTTGGGCATAAATAGGGGTGCCCCCCCCCCCCCAAACGGGCCGGCACTCCCCCAAACAACGGGAAATCCTGGATGCGCCCCTGAGATCGCATTTGTGTATTTATGCATTTCACCTGTACGACTAGCAGCATCTATTTCGCCTTGGATTTTGAGCCAGACACGTTTATTTAATAGATAACAAGTAAAATAAAATTGCCAACCAACACCAACACGGAAACATACTTATGTGCAAGCAACGTGCGTAAAAAAATACCTCAAAAATTTGTCTCAACATATGTGTAGAACTATAATAAGGGATTGACGGCAAGACCATTGTTTCTAACAATTCTACGTCAGTTTTGTTTATATCGCGAAAGATGAAATACTAATTAAGCGATTGAATCTCATTGACCCGACCTTACATGACGTAAACTAAAAATTGCGGCAGATTTCGATGACTATTTCGTTTTTGCTGGACATCAGAGGTCAGGCCAATTCAGATCAGATTTCCACAATGGAGCTTTAGGATGGTTAACGTTACAAAAATTTAAGAAAACAAACATTGAAACATTTAATAATATGTAATAACAAACATACAATTAGCATGCGCAATAGAATCTACCTCATGAAACATTTTGTTAACGCTATGTGGCGGAAATAGTTTGATAAGACAGTAACTGTGGTCTATTTTTGAGATAGATTTTTTAAAGTGAGGATGCCATGTGCACCATCGTCACAGACCAGGGGCTGATACGTTTGAAATGCAATAAAACAGCCGTTTCACAAGGGCGATTCTTTTCGCACGGAGGAATGACAAAGTGATGCGAGTGAAAAAAAATCACCTGAATGGTGCTGGGCGTGCAAGAGATGAAGAAGCTTGGTGTTCCGTGGGTGAAGTACCTTTATACATTGACAATAGTGATCGTGAAGGTGGATGTGGTTGCGCATTGGCATGTGCGTAGCTGCCCGTTGGAGGCAATGTCAGCCGAGTGGTGCTCAGTATTCTTGGTGTCGGTGACAGTGATGGCGGTGGAAAAGACTGTAAACTCAACGACACTGGAGTTTTAACACCTGCCTCGGTATCCGCTGATTTCTTATCCGCGCTGGCACGTCTTAGAACTGGAGATTTCGAATCCGCACTGGCTGTTCTTGAAACAGGTACGTGTTTCTGAGCACTAGCAGTTCTTGGTACTGGTGGAGACCTCTTCTCTGCGGTAGCAACTCTTGGAGCTGGTGGTGCTTCGGTTAGTGTGGCAGATGCAGTTTTCGATAACTTTGCTGGAGTAGACCTTGTTCGAGGCACATCTTTACTTTTTGCCTTCTCAACTTTGACAGCAGCGACAACTCTCTGTGGACCACTCACGGTTCTGCTTGGGGTAGCCTCTTTCTTCTTTAGTTTCACCTTTTCCTTCTTCTTTTTCTTTTTGGTTCCCTTTTCCTTTTCAGACTCGGGCACCCCATGTACCAGCCCGTTGGCTCGAGCCCTGGCCAAAATATCTTTAGCTGCTTCTTTTGCATCTTCAGCCTAAAGTACATAGATAACATTCAATTAAAAGGGGGATATTTCGCTCAGTTAATCTAAACATGCCTGTTTTGCCTGTATGTTACAAAGTTAAATATGACTACAACTGAAAACCACAATGTCCTGCATGACAAAATGAAGAAACTTGCCTCTCTGGTTATAACAGCTAGAAAACACCCAC
Organism: Haplosyllis anthogorgicola; assembly: GCA_038406195.1. Classification (NCBI taxonomy): domain Eukaryota; kingdom Metazoa; phylum Annelida; class Polychaeta; order Phyllodocida; family Syllidae; genus Haplosyllis; species Haplosyllis anthogorgicola. The sequence goes on along the minus strand of JBCAUI010319629.1, from coordinate 9,571 downwards.
TGCTCGTGTAATCTGCTTGGAACATTAGATATTTCCCGCTTAAAGGATTTTCTGACTCTATATCCTTTTGACTCAGTGGTAAGACCGGTGGTGAAACTCTCCATGGCATTTTCTTTTGTTGGACCATATTAATAAACTCCACACATCGAGTCACCACAGCTTCATTCTCAGCTCTGTACATTGACCTGGTGCCATATACAACCGCCTGTGCTCTTGAAACTGAAACGGAACGGTGTTTTAATTACAGGAGGTAAATCCTAACAATTACTTTTTCTGACCTGTGCTGACCTGTTAGTGAAATCAGAAAGTTCATTACTCATTAGTGTTCTTTACAAAATAATGACCAAAATCTCCCTTGTTCATAGCACGAAATTTTAGTTAATTTTAAAACAATGGGAATTCACGCTGTGCGCCTTACGTACAGATCAGCACGGCGTGAACTCCTACTATCTACGAATTGTGTTTAATTCATCAGCCGATATAAACTTACACTTGAGCGCGTGTTTCAGAACGTTTGTGTGCTTCACGTTTAATTCTCCAATTCGTCCGTCGGGAGGTTTACCAAGTGACAAATCCTTCAGCATTCCAATATCTAATATTAAGATAATTATAATTTCATCAGGTACATATTTTTTTAGTTCAGATTGAAAAAAAAATTAGTGTAAAATACAGTGTACACGTGACTTTAGGATGTTTACAAAATTACACTGTTCAACTTCTTACATCAGAATTTGTGAATCGATTGATTAATATTCTAAACAGACAATCCCTGAAATAGTTACCTTCACCCTCACTGACAATAAAATCAACAGGATTCGTCACAGCTGATCTGCTACATTCTGTCATGAGTAGAATCACCTTAATGTGTTTAAATCTCTCATCGTGCACATCCACGTCAGTAAAGTTCACCGGCAGCACATGAACCTTAGCTGTTTTACAGTCAAGGAGGCACTTTTTAATTCTTTACTCATGTTTTCCAAAGGTAAATTTATCAGACGCCGGGTAAGAAGCTTCGAAATTAAGGCGTCAACAAACTCTCATCGATATATAATTGAGTGGCATGTAGACTACAATTAAATGCCACGACTGGTAACAACAGAATCGAGGCTGTTTGGGATTAACTGCGACATATCGAATTCCGACGCCCGCTAACATCAACAGGAGTATCGGTAGCTTCATCAGGAACAAAAACAAATGAATAAAACGACTTTTATCGGTTATATCTAATGTTACGATTAAAAGAAATACTGAAAAAGGATACACTTTGCATTTAACTCCTGCAGTTTGAGATTGATCTGTTTCACTTGAGCTTCAGATTGAGAACAAGTCATGTAAACGGTACTCTCTGTACCACTAGTTAGACTAGCGACATGTGCGGCTGTGAGACATGATCCACCACCCACCACGAGAATGTCGTCTCCTTCGTTGATGAGATTTCGTATTGACTGGGCTCCTACACAACCTGATTTGTCCTACAAGAAACCACACCTTAATTATCGAATTAAATTCATTTTGATAGACATTGCAACCCGGTCCACAAAGTTATGAGGATGATATGTGTCGTTTCCGCCTGATCATTTAATGAGCAATAAAAATTAACGATGTTCCTTCAAGCAACACATCGTGAAGTTCTGTTGTTCGAAAAGGGGGAACAGTCGCCACACTTTATTATTGCAATTCAGCATGCCATCACATAATCTTACCAGTTTGCATTTACTAATAATTCGCCCTTGGCTGTCGGTTAAATTGCAAAGTATTAAAACGAACATAAAAATAAACATCAATATGGCTGAATATTTTTGTGACTGCTTAATCTATTACTTACCTGAATGACTAGGTGGCAGTCCTGTACTAACGGGTGGTCTTCAAAGAACGGCCTTTGTTCTGAAGAGAAGCAGAGAACGTCGGGACAGTGACGATCAATGTAGAAATTTTTGCCTTGTAATTCTGCGTCATTGCGAGTTTTTACAAAGCCCTCTGTGCGCAGCTGATCAGATACTGATTCAATACTAGAAAAAAAAGTCAGTCGTATCATTTCAAAATTACAATTTGTCGTAACAAAATGAAAATTGCTAAGAAGATCTAAATTTACCAATCTCGATAAATTCACGTAAATCATTACTGATCTATAGTGTACATACCTGGCGTTTAAAAAATGTATCTTGCAATCTGTAGTCAATGGTTTAGATTTGAATAAGCTCAAAACTGTTATGATCTGAATTAACATATCAAAAAAACTTTCTTTTTATTACATTTATAAAAAAACTTACTTTGTTTTGAGTTGGTTGACCCAGCAACATACATGCATTTTATTCGCATGTTTCTCGTGTTCACGGACTGCGTCGGGCAACAGTTTATCGACAGACGGCACATTGTTCTTGATCCTGTTTCTCGCTTGAGCTGCGTTAAGTTTCGTTTTCGCTTTAATGAGCGCTCGTTCAATCTCACGCAGGTAGGGGTCTGGTTTCTCATCTGGTAACGGTGTTCTAACCTGAAACTTCCTTTGTCGGTAGTCACACAGAATCACCATAACTAAACCAGAATCATCACGGTACTAAAATGGAACAATAAAAACAAGAAATGAGCAACATGAACAAAAAATGAACCAATAGCTTTGAAAATTAAATTTATTTATTTATTTCTGTTTAATAGAATTTTCTGGATAAAGGGTTTTAACCTATTTCCTTTTAATATTTTTGTGTTTTTATTCGTTAAATTGCTGAATCCAAATGACGTAATGGGACAACAAAAACTTTATTTACATACAAAATAATCGGCTGGATAATATCATTCCGAGTCGTGACAAAGCTAACAACAACAATGGGAAACTATCTTGTTTATCTATCTAATTTGTTTATCTAAATGACTCAGAATATTAAGTAATTATCCTTTTCTGAAAATGATGTTTCAACCAGAATTACGACGGGACGTGGAATGTAATTTCGCCACAAGGTTGCAGGTAAATAAACTTAAATCCATGACAGGTCAATCCCAATTACGGTAATGTTCTCTTTACAAGATAACCACTGGTAAATGCAGCATTATCACAAGATAATTACTGATCGTTGGAAACTGGTACAATAAGTTTCAATTTTACTTCAGAAAACGCGCCGCTAGTGTTATTTGACCTGTGCGTCTGTACACGAATTGATTCCTCCTATCTGATCTGTGTTTCTACTTAATATTCGTTAATGCCTTAACTCTTGGGTGTTTATTGACAGTAGATACGATTTATTGAACTATAAATTATATCCACAACGCTTTCTGCCAAAACAACTTGTCAATAACCTGAACCAGACCATAAATGAAGTCCGATCCGTTCCAGTTTTCAGTTTAAATGTTTTTTCTGATTGATTGAAATGTTGTTATTCCACTTGTGCAAAAGAATAGATGAGAGGGGATAATTTTATTCTCGATGTAAGGCCTTTAAGTTGATGTGAGTAAACAGCTCTTACTTACATCTGGAAATTGCGAATAGAATGAACAGTCCTCTAACATGTCTTCCAAAAACCTTTGGTCTGAAAATAAATGATACACAAATGTACATCTATTAAACTTATAATTAAAAGTCAAAACGAATATAGTTCAGAAATGGAACGAAAAAGAATAGAATCTCCTGTAGTATGTTTGTTTTTGCGTTGTACAAAATCAAACGTGCATCATAGAATAATAATGACCACATACAATTAAAGTAAATCATGACCTGCGATTTAAGTTTTCATTTTTACCAAATATGTTGGGAATTCAAAGTGAAATAAAGAGTTTAAATTGAAACTGTCCACTAAATTGTTGGTTTTGTATTGATACATTGGAAGCAAACTCACTCACGAATATATCAACTTATATCGAGAGCAACAAGTGCTGATAACTTAAAAGTGACCTCACACGTTTTACACACCTCTAACATTGTTTTTATTAATTTTATACGATCATAAAAAATATAAGTGTTTCTAGAAATTAGTTTTATCTGTTTATCCAATACGTGAATCAACAGTTTGTACCCAATCTAACATGATAAGTTCCTTAGTCACAAGAGGATCCCAATAAAAACATTCAAGGATATACTCAGGTCTTTACTCCAGGGAAATTAAGAAAGTGAAGAAGAGCATGTTGAAGGCTGTTTTTCCTTCCTACCAATATTGATTGCAACGTGTAATATGGTGTTCTCTCTTCCTTGTTACTTCACTTTAACGTGCGGCCAGAAGAGAGTAATATGTGATGAGCTTAAAATATGACGTAGATCTGATCATGAGTTGTATTTCATTTTGCAAACAATAGATATTTACGTTGTGTCTTTTACTGAGTCACAACATAGCACGAATATCTACAATGAAACAATCTATTGTTTGTTTTTACAATGTTTATCGCAATTCAAATCACCAGGACAGTTCATGTTAGGTTTAATATCATGCATATTGAACAAGAATTATATTCTTTGTTAATATAAACACTTTTGCAAAAATGATAATTTTCATAAAATCAAAATAAAGCGACAGGTTGTTTATCCTCTTCGATAAAATTATCTCGGACACTTAAAGACCTATTAATTTTATCGATCATTATCGACAGAATTTAACTTGAATCATTTGAGAATTAACATGCATGAAAAGACCTCTAAAGATATCATATTCGATTTGGAATTAAACAAGTCATTACGACTACAACACAGATTAACCACATTTACCTCAATATCAATATGTTGGGAAGAATTCAACTTGCGCACACACGATAACTGAATGCGATCAAATAACTAAGCGTTGCGACACTGAACATAAAACTTTTCGAAACATTTTACCATTATTTTCCCTTTGGGATATTAACGGTATTTTATTCATTTTATTTCTATGTTACCTTTCTAAATTATAATGTAGTGAAACTTGATCTATTCTTTGGTATGAGATATTAAGTATGAAATATTATGAATACTTACATTTCAGGGTAGAGAAGACAAGATTAAGCACCAATCGTTTCTCATTATCAGAGTTGAACTGAATATCTGGTAGGCTGTCCTTACGTTTCTGTTCAAATTTGTGAAGCGCCAAGGGATCATCCACAGGAGGATGTTGTAGGGCTACATACAGGTCTCCTGCCTTCTTAAAAGTGTCATGTCCATAGAGGCAGGGTTCCTTGTGGAAAAATTCTGCTATAACCTTTGAATCAACTTTTCTTAGTCCTGGTCCATTCGAAACATTTAATCCATTGATACCATTGGTGATAGTTTGTGTTCCGGGAAGACTGGAAGCAGAATTTTGTTGTTCTTGTGCTTTATTCGGTGAACCCAGAAGGGTACTGTCACTTTGCGCACCTGTGGTACCACCCAGAGTGGCAACGTTTCTCATGCTGAGAGTTGCCCGCGATCCACCGTGACGTTCAACTGACGGGGCAATCATCGTCTGTGTTAAAGTAGTAATGTTCCGTTAACTCATTGATTCTATCTCCCTTTGCTTGACGTGTTGATCAGGCCTATCTACAAATACTTTTGTTTCCTCCGGCCAATCACACCAGTCCGACGGTCGTACAACATCTATTGATCAAAGTTGATTGTTGTACCAACCATTCACTGCCGTAATCCCCGTATTATCCTCTCGCAGTGTTTGATCTCTCACAATACTCCCCGAGAGTGCTCCGGCTTCTGTAGGTTTACTTATTTAGTATTTACACCACCTGGAAAACAAATATCTACCATTAGTCCCTAATGAAGACAGCACTCAACTCCAATCCATTCCTACTTTACAATCTATCAAGTTCTTTAACATATAGTCAATATCTTTCCGCTGTTCAGGCATAAAAAGAAACGTCTGCTTAACGACGACTTTGTTGTATTTAGTATTGTGTCATATTGGGAGATTACGGTTGCTATCATATATATTTATTTCATGCACATGTAGATATAATTACCAATAATCTAACATGTGTTGGGTGAGCCTATTTTAAGTCAGTGTTGCATGTAAAGAGTGTACCACATATCAGCATGTATTTTTTTAGCACAAACAACACTGAATATACATCAAAATTTATTGTCAAACGATTCATTAGGTCCTTAAGGGTAAGATATTCCATTTGCCTAGAATATTGAAACGTGCTCATTGTCACAGTACAACGTTAACGTTTAAGATATATCAATACAAAGGTTAACGTTTACAAAGGAAGGACCAAGGAGGTTTGGAAGGAAACTGTCAATGAAAGTACTGAAATAAGTCTTTACCTACATATCTGTCAATAGGCGCCAATACCTTGTAATATTTTCGGTTCGAAAATCTACTGATTATCACCAATATTCAATACAGTATTTTGCGAAATTAATGATCGAACGTGTGTTCTGAAACTATCCTGAGAAACCAGCATAGAAATAAAGCAAACACAACTTTCTTTATCTCAACAACATATCTCCCTTTTCGGTATCAGTGTAAGATATGATCCGAACTTGGTTATTAGCGCACTTTATAAGCGTTCGTAAATCATTCCACTTGTAAAAGAATGAGCTAGTCCTTTTGTAATGAGATTAACCCAACTTTAAATGTTCGATGATCCGCAAAGCTGTGTTAAAACACAAACTTACAAGCTCTTTTGTGTCCCAATAACTTGGTCCTGCTGAAATACGAAATTCTACAGTTTTCGGGATTGTGATAGAAAATTCGAGGTGACTAACCTTTTAGGTGAAACCTGCCCACAAATATGCAAATTACTCACCTGACTAATGGTTTCTCTCTGGATCAGAAAATGGGAAATTTGTTACAAAAAGTTGTCACCTGCGATTTACATAAAAAGTAGATCTTTGTCGGCCACATGTTAGACCAGCGTAAAATTAACTATTCGGTAAACACAAAAGGTATTTTTTTCTCTGCTGTGCAGAATACATTGCTGTCAATCTGTCTGAATCATTTTAGGCTTTTTTAACTATTTGGATTAGATTGCACTGACAAAGTTCGGCGATCGGCAATTTTAGTAGGGCCCTGAAAGCCAAATGTTCAAGGTATTGATAAAATTCAGGAATTTTCGAATGCATTTGTGAGCGAAACTGATCAACGCTACCCAAGTGCATCATATTTCATCTATATATGTTAATTTGTTTGCTTTGTCTTGTTTTAAATTGTGATTTTAAATTGCTGCAGAACATGTTATCCGAACAATTAACTAAAAGAGGCCTTAATTCCTAGAAATGAAAATCTGCATAGCAAACATGCACGCACAGGCGAGGTTAATGGTCTCATCTATATGTCCATTATTTTGGTTGACACTTAAAAAGCGACAATGATTTTTAAGTTCACGACATTCTGCCATTCCCTTCTGTAAAGATAATTTAGGAAGCAATAGATAAATTTGGATACTGAGGAACACTGAGATCTAGGAGTGCTATTAATTTAATGACAGGTTTGTTGAACTTCTACACAGTCATTTTTGATTCCGAGTTTAAATGCTCTTAACCATTTAGTCATAACTACAATGTAGGACTAACCTCAGTTCTTTTCCTCTGATACTCCGGCAATCCGATACTGTCCCGGGTTGCCATTTCCATAACCATTTCTTGTATTCATAAAGAAATCCGTGGTGTCAAGTATTATTAAGAAATCCGTGGTTGCAAAGTTTAAGTGATCAATACATAATAATTTAACCTGGTCAAGAAAGGCCTTATTAAAGTTTTACTCACCTTCGCCTTAAAACTCCGATCAAATCTACTTCCAATAGCTTAATCCGCTAAATTTCTATTGCGTCTTTACACAATATCTCTCTCAGAGAAAAAAAAAGACAATAACCATAACAAATGATCTTCTTTGTCACATAATGTTTACAAGGTAATGTTGCTATATATCGTATCATATTGTTGTGAAGACCGGGTGAATCAGCGAGCTCACTGTCTTTGAACAGCCTTTATCTCCGTAAATCTAGATCAACAAGTACCTCACAGCTAAAGTTCTTTGTACGTCGCACCAAGCAACAGTCGACGCCACAATGAAGGGATTCGTCGAATATCGATAACACACCTTCCGCACTAATTTTTGAAATAATTTATCCGGAAGCAAAAATTTTCAATTACTTGCCTACGATTCAATTTTATTCTAATTGACAAAATGCGTTTAGAAAATATATAAACGACAACATCTTTAAGGTAATGTATGAAATGTTGATGGCTTTTTAATGAAATAAAAAGGTTAACGTGTTATCGATCAGTTATTCTTATCATTTATCATCGACTCTATTTTGTCAATGATATAAGCTGACGCGTCTCTTTTTCGAAGATCCACGAAATTGTACTTACGTTTTCTCAGGACATCAAATTAACACTTGAATGGGAAAATACATTTGTACAATCTGTATGATGACCATTTACGTAGAATCCCCCTTCAAAACGTCAACTAAGGCTAATAACGTCATAAGCTATTGCCACATTGAAAGCTAAATGACTAGGATCAACCTTAAATGGAAATGTAACTTTTTGCTCACACCTTATAATAGGACGGAAACACTATACACGTCGACCCTATTCATGCATTCAGTGGAAGTAATTTATTGATCTGGGTAACCCAATCACTATTGTTCCTTCAAGATACTGGATTTTACCGCCTTCGTATGTGTGAAGGTAATGTTTTCAGTCGTGTCTGTGTCTGTGTCCGTCCGTCTGTCTTTGTATGTGTCTGTCTGTTTCGGCTGTAATTTTTAACCACTTGAAAACTTAATTTTTGGTATGGTATGGACACTGTTGCTATTTTCCTGTTTTACGAAAAGCATTAGTAATCACTTCCATTGCTCACTGATTTGAAGTGTCACTCTTCCTCTGCGTGTCCAACTTGTCTGGTAAAAATCCACACTTTAAATGGTCAATGAAAAAGTCAAGTTTAATTTTTAAGATAAATGTACCATCACATGCAAATTCAACTGAGCGGTACCCATGTTTGAAGTGATATATATCTTAATATTTCAAACATAATTCAAATTTGAATGAGAAAATACAATCTTTAAAGACATAAGAAACACTTTGAATTGAGATCTCATCAACATTTTATTTTATATCCATGTAGAGGCTTGTCACCAGTTCTCAGACACCTAAGACCTAAATGCTCACCATATATTCTGTTTCATATAGGATCTTTTCCTGTTGTAAGTTAATCAATAATACTCCTAACTAACTAAATAAATATACATACCTGGTTTATTCCAATATTAAAGAAATAATTGCTAATTTTGTACCCAGGAGTCAGTCATGGGTTCTCGGACAGAGTTGGGGGTTCTCGGACGCTTAGTAGTGGGTTCTCAGATGCCCTCTAATCATGTTCAAGACTTAAGATATATTATCATTGTGTATTTGTACAACTTCAAATGATATCACACTAAATGTAACTAAGTGTAACACCATACATAAACTTTATGTTTCCAGATGCATTTTCCACCAATTTTTTTGGCATGAAATTTGCAAAATAGTACAGCCATAATTTAATCTGATAGCATTTTTGTAGCAAGTTAAATAAGATAAGTATTCTGATGATTTCTGACAATACTAGAGGAACGGAGGGTAATTTGGGACACTTTAAATGAATTTCATTGTATCTTTGCCAATTTGCTCAGTATTTCAACA
>JBCAUI010319518.1:0-15309 GCA_038406195.1 Haplosyllis anthogorgicola | reverse complement strand
AATAATGGTCACAGCAACATAATTTTTACCAGGTTTGAGGTAGGACATAGGTGCATATGTGTGTAAGACATGAAGTCTCTATGATCAATAGTGTGCTCAGGACAGCTGTGCACAGACGACGACGACGACGACAACGACGGACGACGGACAATTCATGATTCTATAGGCTCGTTGGCAATTATGCCAAATGAGCCAAAAAGTAGTATGATATTAGCCAGTGAATACGTCTAAGCGGCTATTGATTCTTACTTGTCTAATTGTAAAATATGTCTGCATTGATAGAGTGATTTGCACTAAATAGCAACATCAAGGGAATGGAAGCAAACATATTCACAATGCACCAAATTCTCCATACATGGCCAACTTCTATTTTTTGATATATGCCAGCTTCTTTTTTATTTTTGCAACCAAAACCAAAAGCCAAGAGGCACTTTGGAGAATTTGATATAAAAATAATGACGTATGGCCTAAAAAGTAGATTTGTATCTAGTAGTGAAGCAGGCAGACCATATGACACAGGTTTTTGTTTTGCACTGAGGCTCATGTAACTTGACACCAGAACACACAGGTACAGGTATAAATCATGTACAGCCATTGCTTATCAATTCCATTTAATTTTTAATGCTTTTCCAGCCGCTTAGAAAGGATTAAAACATTGAAAAGACTATTATCTGCAGCATCAAGAAATTTAATCCTGGTAGCAGTTGCATTGCTATCTGTTTTTAGATCTTATTGTATAAAAGGTAAGCCTTATAAAAGCTTGCAATGTATCTTTGAAAGCAATGTCTCCATTAATAATATTGATGACAACTAATGTGGTCTTAGTAAATTGTTAATTGAAAAAAAGTGGATTATCCTCATCTCAGCCAATAACTGAACAATGTACCATCCCCTTTGAACTCAATACTTAGCAACAAATAGAAAATATATATACTTAAATTTGGCATAAACTTAAAGGCTAAAATATAAATATGTAATGTGAAATCTATAGTATCTGTAGTTTTAAACTTGTTTCCCTCATAGAATGTTGAAATTTTAATTGAGTAAGCTTAACATTCTAAAGAGGGCAAGCTAAAAATCTATGATCTGTCTGTGTCTAAAGCCAATGTGAATAGATTTTGGCTTCAACCTTTGCAAACAAATGACTACAACACAAACAAGAGATGGATTGACAACATGTAATTATACCTATTCACATCCATATAACCAAAGTGAGCATTAGCATAGCAGAACCCCTGCCAAATAATACCACACAGGAATACTGTCCCCTTGTTGTAAGGCAGGAACCTTTAATAATGTGTAATTGTAGAGTAATTTTGTGTACAATATCAGTGATAAAGGTTTATATCCCAGGGAAATGGTGTTTAGGTTTCAGGATGTACCCAACACAGATGTATCATTTAAATTTCAGTAATGATTAGAATGTACTTTTAAAGATCATGTTGCAGTGCATCCGTCCCATATAATTTTAGGATTTATGTTGTCGGTTTTTAAACTGTGGGCCCAACATATTTTCTAATGACATTTAAGTCTAAGAGAATATAAGAAAACCTAAATACCGTATTTCCGAGAATTGGGGCACTTTCTCTTATTGATGCATCCCCCTCAATTTACGACAAAATTAATTAAACCATTTCTGCTTCTCTTGTAGAGAATGTATAATCATTAAAGTTAACTTTTTAATATGGTAAATATCTCAATACTTGTCAATTTCTGTATAAATTTTACATAAAGCCACAACTAACTTTAAGTTTTCTGATTTTTAAAGAGGCACCACATCAAAATTTGGTCTTGGCACTGGGTGCCTCAATTCGGTTGATTACGGTTTATCACTTCTCATCAGAGCATATGGATCATGCTTCACATGTCTGCTGTGAACAAGAGTCACATCCCAATGGGAGATCAATAGAGTGTTCAATAAACTATCAATACAGGGATGTTGATAAACATTGTTAGAGGTAGTGATTGCCTATTGATTAGTTACATTTACTACACTATCAGTTCTTTTGTACCAAGTGGTGGAGGATCAATGATGAGAGCTCTGTACACACACATATACCACTCTGGATGTCACTGATTCATCCTATGGAGAAGTAGTCTTCAGGTCTCCTCAGTAATGGCTTCCTTCTTTGGTACTTGCAATTTAGTCATGTTTGAACAGGATATTCTTCTGTAGAAAAGCAAAAAGTCTTAATATTCCTGGTTTTTTTGCAATTTTACATATTGTATTCTCAAAATCCAACCTCCCTTGTGTCAACCAGACTATTTGCTGAAATTGATATATTTTTGCCATCCAAGCAGGTAAACTTTTTATATTTAAGAAAAAAAGCAAGGTCACCTCCTGAATGAAGGAGAATCTGATTCCTTGAGTTTTGAATGGAACCCATGTAAACTCTATACAACTATGTAAAAACATCACTTATCAAATATACATGTTTATCAGCAAATATCTACCATTTTACCCTATGTTTTTACAATGAGGGGCACATTTTAAAATGTTTGCTAATACTATATTTCCAGGATCAGATTTGACAGCCTTTGCTTGCTTATAACTTGTGTCAGGTATCAGATTTTGGAGTATTAACCCTTTTCAATATGCATGATGACATTTACTATCATTTTCAATTTGTCGTATAGCTAAACGTAAGATCCTCGTGTAATTCTTTCACAGCAGAACCATGCTCTAATTCTGATGCATAATAGCACTTGCTGATCAATAGAGCGTTCAATGTCAAAAACGTAAAATCATTCAATTTTAACATTTTAAAAATAAGTCAAAGTTCCGAAGAAAACGGAAAAGAACGACTTATGATGAAAAAGAGCGGAAACTGTAACTTTTAAACCAAAACCAAAATTAGGGTTAAAACTGGACAACTTTCGTCTCTGCCTTAATAACATCAGTGCATTTATCAAAACATAATATTATTCCATGTAAAACATGACATTAATTAGTACAACCCTGATACAGAACTAATTGCAACATGAGGGTTAAATGTTGTATTTACCCTTGAAGGGCAGAACATGATTCATTTAGATCCCTTTTATTAAACTTATCAAAACCTTTACAATTTTAGCCAAAAGGCAAAAGTAACACACATACGTGATCCATTCAGGACAAAATTATCATCTTTCAAAGGACTTGCCCATAAAAAATGCCTTTTACTTTAAGCATAGTTGGTAAAAACCTTTGCATAGGAAAGAAAACATTGAGACATGGCTGGGAACAAAGTGACATGACAAATTTGTTGCTGAATAGCAAGCACAGAGTTACAAGCCAACACAAAGACTTGACATGTTAGGTTACACTATCTTCAACAGTACCTCATTAGCAACTGCCCATCAACATCAAAATCCATTTTCTATTTAAATCTAACACCAAACTTTTAAAAGTAAGGCACAAATTAGTTTTCTCCACAGATTTGTCATGAAACCTTTTGCTCAGTGACATTTGCTCTTCAATATGTAAGTGACATTACAGGGAGGCTCTGATAGTATGTTCCTCATAATGAAACCAATTAGCCAGACTTCACCTGCTGTGATACATATATTTAACATTACCACTACTGCATTCATAAACACCATTAATTCCTTAACCTAGATTTTTTCTCTTCCAAGCCTTTTTTTCAATTTTTTTTGACCCCTATTTTTTTCTAAACTTCTAACTTTTTAAACCTGAACAGTTGTACATGAATTTACTGGCATTTACTTGACATTTACTGATATTTGATGAATTTACTTCATACATGTACCAGTATCGCATTAATTCCTTAAACTAGATTTTTCTTCTTCTTTTTTCTTATCTTCAAACTCAAAAACTCAAACTCAACATTTTGAACATTTATTGAAAATATTATCAGTGTGGAATAAACTGTCTGTGACACTTATCACCTAACATGTCGACATTTTCACAAATGTTTCAAATATTTCCATTTTATCACTATCTACAAAGTTTAAATAGATACGTTCAATCTTTCCATTTTCAATATTCAACATTTCAATATTTAAATTTTTCTAACTGTCAAACTTTAAATTTAAATTTCAAACTTTAAAACTTGAACAATAGTACATGAATAAATAGGCAAATATGATCAATGTGGTATAAACTATTAGCATATATTCATTCTGATCTCAAGTGTATTTCCTCATTTCAATTAAAGAGATCAATATTTACATATATTGCCTTCCCATTTGCCATTGAAATATACTGCTATTCATCTTCATTTCACAACAGTAAATCAAGTAAATGTAGATATGATGTGACAATGAATTTTACATGTATACACCGGTATATTGCATTTCTTCAATCTTGCATGAGTTAGTAAACAGCTGGCGCACGTTATTCAAGCATGAAGAACTTTATGACTTTTGTATTGAATTTTTATTATATTGTATTTTGTTCTGAATGCAAGATTCCAGCATTACTTCCTTCATACATCTGCAGCCATAACTATTGAATTGGTATTGCATTGTACTTAGTTCTAAATGCATCATTCCAATATTATTTTACTTTACACATCTGTACCATAATTATTGAACCTGTATTTAGTTTGATTCCAGCATCACTTCCTTACCATACTGACTGACCTCTAAGAGAACATTAATCTTGCCTGACTGCACTATCAGATTTCCTAATTTGGATGGTTTGCCCTTTAACATCTCAACTCCTAAGTGGCCACAGAGAGCTTACTTCAAGTGGCACATGCTAAATTAGAATCAGGCCCCACAGGGGTTCCACTGGCTCCCAGGCTGTTAAATGCCCAATTTTGTGATTTAGAGGCCTAATGTTACCATATATTGATCCTAGCACACGGGTGCCAATAGCTGGATAGCCTTAATTGAATTGATGGATTGATAGATTGGGTTCCTACAGATGCATGGACACTTGTATTTTTGTATTGTTTCTGCTGACAGATCTAACAATCTATGACGCTTATCTACCTAATATGCCCATACTTTTCAAATGTAGAAAACATTTTTGGTACATCACTGTAAGACTCTGTCACACTATAATCACTCTGTCATTTATCATGGTTGAAAAGTTCAGTTCAGTCATTTTATTTAAGTTAACTGTCAATTACAACCTCAATGACTAAATAAAGGACAGAACAGTAATTGTATCAACAACAATGGGAACAATCCTGCACCTTTCTTTCAATACCAAACAGAGTTTAATGGAAAATCTAATTGGAAATGGTTCTATCAGCTGCTACTACACAACATTCTATTGTTTCAACTGCTTTCATATAAGGGTGTGATATGAATTATAAATGTGCAAAAACAAAGGACAGGTTACTGTTATGAATGTAAAAGACAGCTTTGTAAACAAAAGGTGGTGCCATGCAGGTAGCTTGCAAAGAACTCTTCATACTACTGTTCAATTTCATGACACAAATATGTTTAAAATGCTTTACAATTGTTTTCTCATGCACTACAGAAATATGCCGTTCGTGTTAATATCTTACAATTTTAATTTAAGTAACATGACACTACTTTCACTCTTAGTTTCTAAATTCACATTATAAAACAGTAATATACATTTCTATTACATCGTGATATTTAAACAGAAAATGGAAAAAACATAGCCTGGACATGCAAAATGTCCAGCAAATATTGGCTGCCTGCCCACTCAGTATTATTGAATAAGTCCACATTGGTTTGTGGACAGGTTGTGGACAGGTTACTCCTATAGATTTAGGATTTCCTGAAGGCCTGCTTCTGGAACACAATGTGTTTTTTTAGTAAACACTAAAGAGTAAACACTTGCAGTAAACACATTCAGCAGTGTTTACCCTGCCCTTGAGAGCAGACCGGGAGCTGGAATACATTTGTCAATTATCAAGTGGAATTATGGCATCCTGAAGAGGCAGCCTTTCCTGGGACAGGTTATGCATACCTTTGTCAGTGCATGTCCAATTTTGGTCTAATATTGAAATTTAACACAAAGACAACATAAAGTAAAAGATTTGGAAATGAAATTTGAGAGTCCCAGATGACTCATGGAGTTTTATACATGGTGTTTCAGAATTCATGGCAACTAACATTTTAATTATATATTTTGAGAATATTTGAATTGAAAATGCTAGTTTTGGATTTACTTTATCAAATCTGAACTGCCTGTTATGGTGTCCATTATTGTGATAGATCAATGTCCCATAAAATGTATGTATGGGAAACAAACTGTCCCTCAGTAAATGCTACACTGATGAAGGATCCCTGAACACCTGCACACTGTAGAAAACCACATCAAACACCAATACATCATCAATGTCCAATAATCCTTTAATCTTTATTCTGCATTATGATCAGAGGTCACATTCTGTTTCTTCCTTGAATCGATTGCTCCGTGATAGCTATTTCATCCTTAAGCCTTTGTTTGTACATAATGGCTCTTAAAACTTCTAAATTCAATTTTCTTCTTAAATTCGAAATTTACCGTAAAAAAATTTAGATTCAGTGTTTTAAAAGGTAAAATGTTACTTTGAAACTTAAAAGCTGCATCTCAAAAGAATATGGATTAAACATTAAACTATAGCGGTATCTGAGACATTCTGTTCTGATACCCGAATCCTGTAACATAATCGATTTAAGAGAGCGATTCATCGTGAACTGATCCAGCCCTGAGTTCAGTGTGAGCAATCTGTTCAAGCACTGGATACAAACTGTTCAGCGCAACTTGATTATTTACTGTACAAACCAATAGATCAATAGCTGTTCAATTCATTACAATAGTGATGTCAAGCTACACGTTTTCCTGTCCAAATACGTGCATTTTTTAAAGAAAAAACTTCTTCAGAGGAAATCACTAGATTCCATTTGAACAGGGAATGTAACGTCAAGTTGAATTATTCGGCGACGTTACGTTTGCTGTTGAGGTGGAATCTGGTGATTTGACAAATACATCTTTTCAGATGTATGAAGTGACGTAAAAACGTGGTGCTTAACCTTCTGATTACAATATCTGCACTGTTTATTCACAAGGCTTTGTGGGTCGTTTACACTGTACAAATCTCTCTATCTATTTATGTGGAAACAATATCAAGATTGGAACATAAAAGGTACGAAAGATCTACCCCAACGTGTCATGGTACAATTAGTTTGTTATAAAATTGATAACAACCCATTGGCGGATCCAGGATTTCCCGTACGGGGGGCGCCCGGCCCGTAGGGGGGCGGGGCGCCAACCCAATTTTCACCTATTTTCGCCCAAAAATCGAGAAAAACTGCATGAAAATGAAGAAAATTTTGGCCGTAGGCGGGGAGGCGCCTCCTGCGCCACCCCCCCCCCCAAGATCCGTCAATGCAACCTGTATAAATTTCAGGTTTTTGCAAAGCAACTTGTGGCATTTTTAAGGGTTGCCACCATGTAGAAAATCGACTCTTGGTATTGTTTTAATATTTTAGTATTGAAGGCTCCATATGCAGCACACCTCAGTACGATTGTTTGACATTTTCAAAAAGACGTCAGAACCGTCAAAACTGCCGCCGCAATAAACGTTCGTCGCTGTCAGACGATTGTTGACATAAAAATATGGCGTTGATAGCGTATTGACAGCCGCACTTAATCGTCAACTTTGCAGTATAATCGTAGGATAACTCGAGAACTTGTCAGTGTTGTGTTTTCTCATGGCGCTACCTACGCCTAGACGTGAGGCGATATGCAGATCAGCAAAACAAATGGCTATAAGACTTCAGGCCAGAACTTTCCTATTTGTTGTAGTATTCAAGTGACAGTGTGCTTTCTTGGGCTGGTAGGGTTAACATCTTGTGTACGAATTTACACCAATCTGTAAATTTACAAATGTGCTTAAATAATTTCAAATCGCAGAGTTAATTTATAAGAGCAAGAGATCATTGCTATCATTCTGTGTGTCAGTGAGAGCAAGATTTTCTCACATTTCTCGTTCCTCACTTTTTGCAGATATTTAACGTTTTAACGGCTGTGTTTCAATTCCTCTCTCGGTTCAGAAGTTAAACGTTTCCTGTCGCTCTACCACAAAAACACAGACCGTGTATGAATGATATTAGCGAGGCGAAGAACCACGTGTTTACGCCATTTCAAAAGTCTCAGTATGTCATTAATTGCGAAATCACAAGATTCCCGGTCAGCAAACTTAACGTCTGAGTTCAATTATTCGGCGACGTTACGTTTCAAATGTTATGGCTACTTGTAAAATCACCAGATTCCATCTGAACAGTAAACGTAGCGTCGCTGAAATTATTGTGATGTTCAGGTGGAATCTGGTGACAAGATTTCAAGCATAACGTCGAGTAATTCAACAGGACGTTACGTTTTAAAAAAGACGTTACGTTTGCTGTTGAGGTGGAATCTGGTGATTTCCACTGACGAAAATCCTTTACTCAGCAGTTTGGCTAAAACTACACTACGTCAAAATTACACGTATTTGGACAGGAAAACGTGACGCTTGACCTCGCTAAATATCTGAAAAACGTCCTGCGATTCATCAATGTCCAACGTTTTTTTGCGCGCAATGAGTTGAGTGAATAAAACGTTCACCGCAGCGAAAAAACGTCGCTTCACAGACATTCCTGTGATTTATTCCCACATCTCTCAACAGTTTATTAAATAAGTATTTATCATCTTCACTACCCAGTTAGAGAATGTGCTAAATGTCGCTCTCAATTAAACTGAAATAAAAATTATTCGTGTTTCGTAGAGACGTTGGACAGTGTCTTAGTAAATCACAGCCTCACCAGAGCAAGATGTAAAATTGGTACCAGTGAATGTTGGCAGGACAAATTCGAGTGAGCCGGCCCTGAATGGGATGTAGGTTGCCCCTCTTCACTTCAAGGTGATGGCTAACACCAAGGTTGGGTGAGATGCTGGGCAGTTAAAGATTGTAAGCTGCAGTTGATGTACAATATGTGCAAAATTGGCGGTGTATCAAGAGTAAAAATTAACTTTAAATTTAAATTAACTTTTGTATGCCCAAAGATGTATCTAACTCACTTGATAAACACTTAATTTGAAACTTGTAAAATACGTTTTCAGTGAAACATTTCTTAACTTATGTTGAAGTATCTGTTGTATTCAAATTACAACTGTCATCCCGTTGACCTGTGTGACGTAACAGTGTGACGTATTGTTTGACGTCATTATTGTGTGTACGTCATGTATCTTTCAATGACGTCAAAACAAGTTTTACAGGACGTTATCACCTTTGACCAACTAGATTCAATAACATGCCTTTTGTAATAATTGCACACAGTGTAAAAGTTTTATTTTCATTCATTTAAAAAACTAAACGCCATGACAACGCACGTTCTCTGTGACTTAGATTGATGCGATCCTGGCCTGACTGCTCTGTGACGGAACCCTGATGGTTGTGGAGTGGTATTCACATGTCCTGACAAAACACTTGAGAAGTGTCGTCCCTTGAGAAGAATAAGTATGCGTGAGGAACATTGAGAAAATCCCTTACTAAGTACAGCCATTGAGAGTGACTTTTAACTGATTAACCGGACTTGTCAATTCGCTATAATGGTGAAGGACATGTAAAATGTAAAGGATTAGGCCACACGTTTTCATTTCGTGAATGAAAATCACGACGTTGTAAAATAACACAAAAAGGAAGGAAACTAGGAAACAAAGAATGCAATATTAAATGAAAGGGCAAATTATTATACAAGGATAACCTATCGGTGTACCGAGCTTCATGCTGCCATTTTGTCTGTCATGTGACGGCTTGTCATGTGACGTCCTTGGCACCTTGCCAGAGCTTTCAGAAATCAGGTCAGAAATCAACGCTAAAATCTCGTGAAAACAGAAAGCTGAATGCCCGATAGAGGGCATTCAGCTCAATTATAATTTTCCATTGCTTTGTCCTCGGGATATGCGCAATAGCCCTTATCTGAAACACTGTAACTGAATCCCCACTAGGACTCCCAGCAGGAGAGGGGTACAAAATGTAGCTGCCTGTTGCAACTAACAGAGGAGTACAGGGTGCCACAGAGACAGGAGCACTGGCTAAACGGTTAACACTGGAGCCTAGCCGAGTATAACTACTACAACTAGCATTGATAATGCTTAGGCATGAGCATTTATGCTTACAATAATTCAACAAATAAAACTGTCTGGCCTTGTAGATCACTTATCCACAGTTTATGTCGCACACCTGACATGTTCTAAGTGGATTACAATTATTCCGCTTACAAAGAACACCAACGTAGCTGTAGAAACACACAGACACATACGGACAAAGGATTCTGCCGTGATATGTGGTAAAATACCACGCAGTAAGAAATATGTGTGAAAGACTTGGGGCTGAACCTGTCAATCAGAATCTCTCATCCGTCAATCATTTCTGCAATGTACAGTGAAAGTCTCACAAATCAGGTGTGAAACTTAACGGGCTGGCGGGTTCAAACTGACGCATCAAACAACAGCTTTACTAGTTAATTCTTTCTATGCTTATGGCCAATTTGCAAAGAAAAGTTGTTGCAGAATGCCCGTGTTCTATGGCATGCTGTTTACTTTAATTGTGGGGTAATTATTGATGGTCACATTTAACAGGTGGTCTTAAAACACGTCTTTGCTAGATTTTCGAAGGACATATTTTTTGTTGAGGAAAACCACTTTTCCATGGCAAGGTGTTAACTTGAAGTCGCACTGATCAATACAAGTTCAATTCAACTCAAAATCAACTGGGCTATAAAATCTGGCCTGCTTTTTTGACAGCCCGCTGACATGCTTCATCAAATGATATCCTTTAGCTGTTCGTACAAGGAATTCATAAGTAACTAAACCCACAAGTAACTTAGAGACCAGCTGTTGACTCCTGCTGATTGATCGGCAGCTGCACCCGCTCCTGATTAATACAGGTCAATAATTAGGTTGTTTACAAATGTAGGTCACGTCCTAATTGTCAATCTTGCAAGTCTTTTTTCACTCGGCCTGTTCAAATTATGTTTGGCATATCAAGTTTTCCTATTCAGTGGTCGGTCCCCGTGGCTCCATCGGTAGAGCGTCCGTCTCAGGATCCGAAGGTCATGGGTTCGCCTGTGCATGAAAAAGTGTGTGGGAAGTGTGGCCAGCTGCCTGCTAACACCCTTTACAATGTACGCCTCTGTTGTGCAGGAATTGAGTGCCAATGTGGATCAGAGTGCACAAGTGAGTAAGCACGCCAGTGACAGATCCACCCTGGCTTTGGAAACCATGGGCAGAGTCACCCCTAGTCCGAAACATAAGGTACCAGTGGCCCCGTAAATCGTAACATATCGTAACGTTAAAAAACGAAGATTCCCTTTACGGTCAATGCTAGACGAGGAATGGTCTTTCGTGTAAGATAAAGCTGTGTGTAATTTGTTTCTCGGATTGTCATTAATCGTCCACCGCTCCGTTTTAACAAGTCAGGTAAACAGATATATCAGCAGCTCTGTACTCATTAGAGAGGTCAAGTTACACGTTTTTCTCGGCCTGATACGTGTACCTTTAGAATGGTGTAGTTTTAAACGATAATGTTAAGTGAAGAAATTACGTCACATAAAATCACCAGATTCCACCACAGCAGCAAACATACCGTCACCGACTTACTCAGCGGTGTTACGTTCACTGCTGAGGTAGAATCTGGATATTTTGGAATTCATGTTACACGTACAAGTTGACGTAAAACGTGTAACTTAAACTCTCATTATCCTCAGGGTGGATCGGATATTGCTAAAACCAGCAGGGATTTGTGAAGAAAAAATTAACTTAATTCTGCATGAAACTAGCCGAACTAGGAGAAGCAGACAGTTTATTTCCCTCGTGAATGACCACGCAGTTACCTCCGAGGTAGACGATTCTTTCTGGAGTGCTTGAACGGGGGTTGGGGTGTACATTTGAAAATCCAAGCGAGTAAGCTGCACTTGGTATTTTTATTTGTTTGATACTGTGTTAGGCATTGATAATGTACAGACATTGTTGTAAGCCCCATACTGCAGTGGCTCTAGCCGGAAGTGCTGGTGTACAGGTGACTTAGGTTCGATTCTAAGACAGGGCGGAGATGTTGGGCAGTAGTGTCTCAGTAAATCGCAGTGTTACCAGGCCATAGTGTAAAATTGGTACCAGTCTTGTGTAGGATTGACAGCATGGCACGGTCCTAGATGGGAATCTACAGTGACACCTGATCGCATTAATATGAGTTGATGGATAACTCACACTAAGGTTGGGTGAGTTCTCATATGAGTTCCTGGCTGTGATGTTAACAGTCTTAAACCGCAATCAGTAGTTGAACTATCAGAACTGATCCACTTGCTCCCACGGAAAGTTCCCGGAAATGTCCATTTAACAAACATTCAATGCAGAGACTTGCATGAAGAAGTCCCATTGATATGTAAATGTATGCTGATAATCCGTAAAGTTTACATCCAAAAAAGGAAGAAATCAACAGAGTTAAATTTGCATACGGCTGAGCCGTTCGGTTGGTTCGCATGCGACGAATGTCCCGCGGCCGCTCTGAGGCTGTTTCCACATAATTTGCACTTCAAATTATCGCTGGAAATGTTGCGTACCGTCTTGCATGCAAAGTTCCCGAGTGCGCCAGTCAAATACAATTTATCACAACAGATGGATAAACAGGGGAGGGGGGGGGGGTAAGTTACACGTTTTATGTCAACTTGTGCGTGCGAGATTATTTCTGAAAATTACCAGATTCCACTTCCTCTGGTAGTGAGATTAAGCTGCCCGTTTAACGTCAATTTGCACGTGTAAAAAGAATTGTGAAATCACCAGATTCAACCTCAGTGACAAGTAATGCTGCCAACGAACTTTGTAGCATTGCATTTACAGCTGTGGTGGAATCTGGTGATTTCATGTTACAAATTTCCATGACTTAATTTTATCTTTCAACACAACACTATTCCAAACGTACAAGTACATGGTATAGAAAAACGTGTAATTTGTTCTCTCTAATTATGTTGTAGCGAAGAAGACACGTAATTTGTTTTGCCTCTGAAAGTTATAAATTAAATATAAAGATTTGAGGATGCTTTTCTCTGTTCAACTTGTCGTCCATTGACGGGTAAGTAAAACCCAGGCAGGAACGGTAGTTTGTATGTAACTCACGTAACGGCAAATTTGGCAGCGCAAATACCAAATTTGTCTGAGTATGAATTTCTTCTGGAGGTTTTTGGCTCATTTGTCATTGTCGTCATCTGTGCACAGTCACCCTGAGCACACTATTGATCATAGAGACTTCATATTTAATACACATATGCATCTATGTCCCATCTCAAAGCCTAGCAAATATTATGTTGCTGAGACCTTTATTCTCAAATTGGCAACCATATTTATATTTTTCTTTGAACTTTATTCCTGGACACACAATTAAAGATACAGACTATTTAATAATTATTCATACGTCTAGTTCGTGTCTAGCTTCAGCAAATCTGTCCCTGTTGCACCCGTCAAGTACAAAGATCAAACCATCGGCACAAAAACAATAATCCCTCCAAATTCTCCTTGCTGCAATACATATATTTAAACAAAATTCTACATAACAAGTTACATGTACTTAAAAAGAAGTTCCATTCGGAAACTCAGTACTTATAATCAAACTCAACCAATCAAGTTGTAATCTGTGTTATGGTGCAAGTGGAGTTAATCAGTCAAATGTACCTTTACCTTGCGTATGACCACCCAGGTCATGTGCTACAAATGTAGTACTGGCAAGTGTCAGTTCGTCTTGAGCTAAAACAGAAAAGAATGCCACTGGTACGCAATGACCTGGAAACCGGATATGCTGAACAAAAAAACACCTGAAATAAGCTGTACATGTACATTTTGATATTCCAACTATTTAGCTATACTTACTAGGTTGTCCTGTCGGATCTGCTTGTATCATTCTGTCATATTTCAGCCTACCCATTAATGTTGTTTTGCCAGCTTGATCCAATCCCAGAAATACCAATCTGGCTTTTCTGTTTAGTTTGATAAACGGCACTGAAATTTTTTTCATATATTCTTTACGACAGAAATTAATATCATTTGAATTTTAACTTACCGTTGCACCAATAAACAAAATTCAAATACAATTTCACTGGTGACTTTTACTTCTAATTTTCAGGCTGCGGCTACACCTCTACATTTCTTACTTTTTCCAGTGCAGGCGTTTACACGGCCCTTGCACCTTCTACAGCATGTTTACTTGTGTAAGCAGTTTCATTTGTTGCCAGTATCCAGTCTACTGCTGAATAGATGACATGGAGAAGGCAGCCCAGAGCCCCGTTCGTTTCCTACCCTGTACTTATGGTTTAAATAGTACATTTCTTTCTAACTGTAAAAATCACCGAGTGTAATACCGTTCCAAAAATCAGAAAGAAATGTCACCATTGCAAACATACCCAAATACTCCAGTGTACTCCTGAACCATTCATACAAAGTGGAAAACATTGCTGGATTTAGTTTTAAATAGGTATTTCCCACTTTCCTGTTGTTGCGTTGAGAGTATCTTAGTTGCAATGTACTTCTGAATTACGTTTATAAGCGTGTGACCACTTATTTGAAGTTTAGTTCTTAACTTCGCTTTGCTGTTAACGGCCACGTCAAATGGATGTACGCGGCAAAGCGGGAAGGTATATAATATTATGGTGAAAATTACGACACATAAAATGACACACCTTTTGTGGATCCTTAACGGCATCAATTTCACAACTATACTGCATCATTTTGTGCTATTTTCAAGAAGTGACACCCCATAGACAAGTAGAAAACATAAAAAATAATCAAACACAAAACTTCTAAAAGAATGCAAAAAAAGGCGAAAAATTTCTCGTGCTACCCGTTAAAACGGAACTCTTCAGTTCGAAAATGTAGATTGTTCTTTTCCGGCCAAATTTTTTTTGCAGGATGTCGGAGTAAGTAATTTCACTTAAAAGTTGCTTAAATTACCAACTTTATTGACTTAGCATACCTGTTTTTTGTGTATTAAAATATATTTAAGAAGATGATGTTTAATTTGAAGTAAAATTCAGCCATCTGTGTTATGTAAAAGTTGTGTTTTTTGTCCAGTTTAAAATGCCGACAAATAGTTTTGAACTTTTGTAATTTCCGCCCACCATAGGCAAGTATTGCGTAGCCAGCATTTCCCTTTACGGGAAAGCCAGAGAAGTTTGCTCAAATAGTGAAAAATTGCCAGAAATTTTCAAATATAGTCTACCGTACTGTATGCACTGGCATTTTGGGTGTGGTGCACTGACGGTGCACGACTCTTGGGCAAAACGCTGTTTGTCGAAGGAGTCTTCGTACATGGACAGTATGTAGACAGGCAGTATGTTGACAAGACAGTTTGAAGAAACCCTTTCAGTAAAAAT
>JBCAUI010319296.1:0-15314 GCA_038406195.1 Haplosyllis anthogorgicola | reverse complement strand
ATACACATACAAACATGGCACGACAATGCCTGTGAACCCGTGAATTAAACGATCATAAACAATAATACAAAAGAATGACCGATGCTGAATATCAGTGCAAACATTTCCCTTATTTAAGGCCAGGATTTATCATGAGTATAGTGTGGCCTGTGGATCGGCTGGTGTTTGTTTTGGATACTGGTGTTTTAATTAATTCTACTGTGTGGACAATTAGTCCAATATTTGCTCATATTACAGCCTCGTATATGACTTTGTTGTGAATGTGAATCATTAGAGAGGACATATCACACGTTTTACGCCTACGTGTACGTGTAAGATGAATTCAAAAATCACTAGATTCTACGTCAGCAGCAAAAGTAACGCCACCGAGTAACTCAGCAGTGTTACGTTCGCTGCTGAGGTGGAATCGGGTGATTTTTGATGTACCATATATTGCCTAATTAACGCGCATGTGCGTACGAGTTATTTTTGTACATGTGCATTATTTAAGGACCTCTGCTGTCAACTCCCAGGCAGCTTCTGTTTGAGACGGCAAATGGAACGGACTCGATGACACCTAACATTCAGGATTTTATAAGTCTGTTTTTGTGAAACAAGGGTATCTAATATCTTAAAAAATGTTAATCTACAGAGTAGATAGTAGTTTAAGTAAAAAAAATGCTTGACAAATTAAAAAAATCTGTGTCACACATCAAAGGTTCGTAGCTGATGTTTGCAAAAGTTGAAAAAATGAGCAAAAAAATGGGGGTGTGCGTTAATTAGGCAATATACGGTATTTGCTCAACTTAAACTTACACGCACACGTTGGCGTAAAACGTGTAACTTAAACTCTCTATTGTCGGAGGTCAAGTTACCGTTTTCTCCGTACCTGTACGTGTCAGCTTAAAATGATGTAGATAAAAACTGTAATTTAAAACAAGGAGAAACCTCACATGAAATCGTCAGATTCCCCTCAGTGGCAAACTAACACCGCCAGTAATTCGGAGGTGTAACGTTTGCCGCTGAGAGGAATCTGGTGATTTCAGTATTCTTCTTACACGTACAAGTTGACGTTAAACGGGTAACTTGACCTCTCTGTTGTCGGAAATGAGGAATCATCTGGGTTAAATACAACTATAAATAAGAGCTTCATTTGAGGCACTTTATTCGTTTGATGGAAGGCATAATAGGTATGTAAACCAAAGTGCCGAATTACGAATAATGGAAAAAAACTAAACGCAATTTGTTTTCTGTCCTTGATAAACAAATAGACGAAACAGCAATCTAAGCTCTTGGTTGGGTACATAATGTTTTGTACACCGCTAAAAAATAAAAACAAACAAAAAAAGGACTTGAAATTCAGATTTGTTGCTAAGTAGTGAGGCAATACAAGGCCAACACGCATGCACACACGCACACACACCTCCTTTTATTATTTCAATGCTTGTTCGCAGTTTCATACAACCATATTCACGCACACATTACAAAACTCATATAAGGGTATAGATTGGATATAAAAGTTTAAAAGAACATTAATTTTACCTTTTTTGGAGAGATGTAATTTTTCACATTGTGACTGACAACAAAGACAGCTAATAAAGGCATGTGTGAGGACTGTTTACATTTCAAGGGCTTTTCTCAATAAGTTGGTAAATATGTTTTAGGCTTTAAATATGCTGTAAAGTCAACAAAAATGTTTGTTTTCTGTGAAAGATTTGCGTCAAATGAAAATTTCAAGTGGCCATTGTCTTCAATTTGACAGAATACGTAAATGTTCAGGTCATGTTGTGGTGGCCCAGTTTATAAAGTGACATTTAGTCAGGCATCGGTCTAGCCACAAAAATCTGTCGGTCATTTTGGCTGACACTAATACAAAAGTGTCGACCAATCATTTGAATTTGTCGTCAACCTAATAATTTAAAGGTAAGTTTAATCAAAAAGTGTCGGTCAAACAGGAAGTGCCAGCAAAAGACCGATGACTGACGCTTAGGTAGAGCCCTGCATTTGGTGCAGTTTACTTCGCAGTTGGAATGGTTCACCATTAAAAATGAAAAAGTGCACCTCAAGAGAATGCATAAATTATCAAATGTGCAGTCGAAAGGAATTGCACACGGAATCTATCGTAATTGTTGCCAACGTTAGACTGAAGAATACTTGAAGTAATTGACATTTCCACGAAGTAGTTATTAGCCATTACTGTAAACTGATATTCACTTAAAGGAGACAGCATTGTGCATGGCAACCATAATTATAGTACAAGAATAATGTTATGCATGTTAAATTTAACCAAAAAAGTTGCTCAAATTGTTGTTTCTGCATAAAAATACAAGTCATTAAAGAAACAAGATAGTTTCCAAAAGGATCGGGTATTGTCCATATATGGGATAATTACAGTGGAAGAATTAATTTGAGTGACGTAAATTTATGCGGATTTCTTTGAATTGTCCCGAGAGGAAAAAATAACGAAAACTGATACTTGGCTGAAGACCATTAATCTTGTGCACATCTCTCGTACCTGAATAATTATAACGCAACTTACAGCGTACCGTATTTATTCGAATGGAAGCACCATCTCGACTTGGAGCACCACGTGCTTTTGGAAGGAAGTAGACTTTTCCCCACTTGGAAGACTTGACAGTTACATTTTGTTACAATGCTAAAGAAGTGGCGTTGGACTGTAACTGTACGCGCGAAAAGGGTCACGAAAACGCGCTGTAAGAAAAGAGAAACCTCTCGAGATTTGGCTTTAACACCGGGTGCTTCTTTTCGAATAAAGACGGTATATTTATGACACAAAATAACCTGAAAGCATGCAGTACGGCAAAGGGCATCCGGCGGTACAGGACGGACCCGGGACGATCTATCATTGTACGAATTGTCGGAAGAAATATTTGGACAAAAGAAAGGACCAGAAATAAAGCAAACACACCCGCCACAAAAACCATGTAAGCCTCCAGCCAGCCATTCATGGTATAATACACATCGTTTGTCATTATCGACTTGTCACCCCTCCTCCCACAACAGACAACATATTTGTTAAGTCTTGTCCAGATAAGATGTGTTTGTTGTGCTCGATGCAAAACACCGTGTGTTCGATTGAGGCGACATTTGCCCAAAAATCTCTCTCAGAGGTTTTCTTCCGAGTTGCTTATTCACATGTTCAGAGCGCAAGTAAATGGCAGTTGAGCTTCACACACTCAAACGAGGAACACTTTTGTGTTTGCGCAAATGGTGCCGCTGTATGTGTAATAATTAGTATCTCGGCGTTACATCTGATAAAGCTGATGATACTACACCGTGCGTGTGTTTGGAGCGGGAGTGGCGCTCGTAGTCATTAGATTGCTTTTCATGCCTGGTCAATTTTAAATATCAATTTGTTCATGCGCAAACTTTACTAATGTTGAAGTTATTTGATAAAATATTGACCATTTGCACAGTTAAATTGAAACAACTGTAGCGTTGCCGTTTAGTTTATTCATGTAAAATAGTAAACTACCCTGCAGAATGCAGAAAAAGATACATGTGCACTTAATTGGTACATTCGGTATCCGAGAAATGAAATATTGCTATTCATCCCGACCTTGACGGGAAAAGGCACTTCATCCCGATTAAAAATTGATGGCGGCCATTAATGATGTGATGTACGTGTCATGTTAAATATTTTATCAAGATTTACTCCTTACGACGCAAAGTGCAAAACCGTGTACAGGTTAAGACAGGTTAAACCTTGTACGGGTAGAGATTGCAGGACGCATTGCAAACACCCAAATACAGAAATCACAAAACGCTCAGCTCGTATTTTAATGCTTTTGCATTGAAGAAGTTAGGTTTACAAGACAAGTTCGCCTGCTTTAGGAAAAATAGATGCAATTTGCTTACTATCATAAGCAGTTTGGGTAGTATTACAACAACAACGACGACGACGACGGCAACGACGACAACAACAACGACTGTGATGACGATGACAACATCAACAACGACGACGACGACAACGTTGCATTATGCCTGCTTAATGTCAAGACATTCGTTATGTTTGAGCATATGGCAGTTTATAACTTGTCCACATAACACAGTTCCTAAATCTTGCATCTATTTCCCAAAAAGGACAAATCGCGCGAGCAACTTGGCCTTTGTGAACAGATCTCCTGGCCTCTCACCCCTTTACGCACCTCTCTATGTGAGATGATAGTGCAGAAGGATGGTCGCCCCGAGCGAACGAAGAGATCTCCTTCACGAATAAGACATCGCACCGTCTTGTTCTGATCTTTCTTGGATCATATATCACCTGACTACTGGTCTTAGATTCAGATTATTTTTGTTATTGTTTTCATAATTTTGGGTTTTAAGATGGAGCAACGCTGTTGTTGAGTAAACATTTGGCAACCGATGTCGCACCTGCTGTTTATTACACAGGTGTATATTAGGAATGAGAACTAAACTTGAAATGTACGACTGTTAAGGAAATCCCAAAATATTGTTGAAACCGAGTATTTTGGTAAAACATTACAGAAATTTAAACAGCTACTTCTAAATGATGTATCACCAAATATGGAAGTACATTAATGTAAACTACACATGGAATTCTCAATTTCTCACAGTAAAAATACAAAGTAAAAAAACCCAAACTGCTCGCCCTGTTTGGGATTTTTGCCTGAGGTTCAACCGAGGTACCGTGACATGTGTGTTCACCAATACTGAAAAGTGTCATTCACATCATTCTCACAATTAAGTGAAGAAAAAAGTCCTTGCTCCTGGCAAGTGCCAGAGTATGTAAAAGGTGTTGTATTATGTAGGTTTGAAACGCTTTAAAATGAAGAATTTTACGGAAAAAAGTAGTATATATATGGTAATTTACTTTAACAAAGATAACAAACACGTGTTCGTGACATTTTAGGGGGAAGGAAAGGATTTACCATTTAAACAAGTTAGCAATTATTTATTTTCTATTGCCTATTGTCTGTCGAATGTGATAACGCTGTTTCTAGCGTCATATTACAACGTCGTATTCTATGACGTCATTATATGTTGCCATTTTAGATAAAAGTGACGTCAGTTTTTCGGGCTCAAGTCCCAATAGTCTTATCAAATTTCATGCGATAGACAAAAATACGTTTCAGCTGGACAGTAGAAAATCTGGCGCGCGCCCGATCCAACGGCTTGAAAGCGCAGTGGCGCCCCTTCCAATGAGAAATCCAGGATCCGCCCCTGTAAATCAGACATCACACTATTCCTATTCACTTACACTTTGGAAGTGAATATAATTGATCAGGAAATATTCGGAAGAAGTTGATCGCAGGTGAACATTGGACGTTCACACTATTTACAGTTCCATTGCAGCTGCTCCTGTGTTTATGGACTTGACCTTAAACGGCTCAACGTTTTATCGTCTCTTATTACCTTTAACAAAAGTTAGAGAAGTTTCGGACCTTAGGTCACGTTTACATCTCTTATCTATAAGAGGCTTCTCCTCCAAAACCTGTCGATTTATTTGCAATAACTTTAACATTTTTTACAGCGGGTGGGGTCATTTCTGTTTTTGTGAAGAAATTAGTACACAGCTTTATTCTGCAACCACCTGTTGCACAAAGTCACTATTTTCCAAATTGGACCCAAAGTTGAAATGGCCCGAAGCATCCAGATCTGTGGTCAGAAAGTTTGGGTCCTGTTTTTGGGTCCTAATTTTAGGACGTTCCTGATTTAGTAAATTACTCAGGACCCAAGTCCTGATTCCGTGATAGTAGCATGGCACTCCATACAGTCCTGACCATTTGAAATTATAAAGGGAAAACTTGCAAGGACCCCTATTAGATTTTGGAACCAAAACGTACATTTTCCATTGAAATTATAATTGTATGTCTCACTACTTATGCAATATGTATTAAGTTCCCAAGGCATATCAGTGAAGTTTCAATTAGGCAAAACTACTTTTGGTGACTAAGTCATTTCGTTTCCCATTTATTTTCAAACCACAAATGGAATTTTTTCGTCCTTCTGTTCGCGGCAATCTATTGACATCAAATATCTCAGAGTGTCACAACAGACAATAAACAGCAAATAAAAGTCTCATGGATAAAGGACAGATCTTTATTTATCCTAAGATAAATTGCATAAATTTAAAAGAAAAAGTAATGTGATCTTTTGAACAGCATAATTGACTGAAAAGTGGGGCCGTATTTAGGTAATGGTTGAAGAAAAGGACATTCAAATGATGTTATTTGGGCTTATCCACTTGTTAAATCGCTGTTTAGTATCTCTGAATGGATTTTGGAGGTTGAAAGGCAAAATGAAGTGGGAAAGGTTAGATTTTTATGACAGAGGTTGAAAAAAAATCCTTAGATTTCAAAATATTTAAATTAAACTTCATGGCTTTTACCACAAGTGTGTAGCAGCAGCATTTGAAGAATATGAATTGAGAAACAAGTATTTTGTTTTGTATCATTTCCTCACAGTTTCATCAAAATGTTTTCCAAAAACAAAATCAGATAAAAGACAAGATTAAAGAGGCAGAAAGTGAAATAAGCACATCTGTTGTGGTTAACAACTGAGATGTAAAGACAAAATGCCTACAAAGGGAAAAAGAGCAAAGATGAGAAAAGAAAAACACACAAAAAGGTCAGTCCTCTGACCTTGGAACAAAAGTACAAGGAGTCAAAATTTACTAGAGCATGAAATATTTATTTTATGGAGAAAAACATTTTCCACAAGTACCATATGACACATACTTATCCCACCAGGAAGCCTGATGGCTAAAATAAGAGTCAGATTACAAATACCTAACTAGTAATTTTTGATTATTAAGGTACATGACCTAAAATGGATTCATTCTTTGAAATTGTTATTTGTGCCCTGTAGTGCTTTTGATTAAACGTTGTTATCTTTAAATTTAATACCAGTAATTCAACAAATATCTCAATGGAAATAATAGTGACTGAATGTAAGATTTAATTTTACTGTGTGTTTAATTCGTTTAAAAGGAGTAACCAGCTGGCAATGCTTTATCTCCAAGTAGAAAAAATATATACTGTGTCAAATGCTTTTATTTTTGCACATTCATCTTAAAATATGCAAATATACGTGTACCCGAAAATAAATATACACAGGTATTAAAACTAAATAGTGGAATGTTTGTAAACCAAATAAGTTAATTTTCTCAGTGAACTAATAGCTAATATTGCAAGTGCCCATCTCAGGACAAAAGCCATATAAGGGGTTAGATATTGGGTCTTTTAATAAACAAATTTAAAAAGTGGCGCCCCTGGGTTTGTCATGGTTACACGTGTCCGTATTTGGTAATTGTCGCAAAGTTGTTTTCTCGTCCACCCACTGAAAATTCCAGCAAGTTGTTAAAAATAAATAATGTACAGAGTCTGTCAGAGATAAATTGGTTATTTTTATGGACATGATAGTATGATAGCGTCTAATCTCTTAACCAAGATGACTTCGTTTTATGGAATGCTTTCTGATGCAAAGTGTATTATGTGGCCTTGGATGCATACCGTACATCTACGAGAGTGGAACCACCAGGTTGTGAGCAAATTATTTTTATGTGCTGGCTAGCCTGCTATACATATTCAGATTGGTGTCTTTAACGACTGTTTGAGGGCACAGTTCAAACTGAACTATCAGCACAGATAGCCTTGTATTCTTGCGATTTTGAAACCAAAACAAGGGGACCAAGTTATACTTCTCACCCAGTGTATTCCAACAAGTTTTAATGCTAAGGCTTCCCGTTGAATTGCAGGGTTGATTTTTGGGCGCATCCTCGTTTGGTTATTTACTGTAGTTTACTGTAGTGAACATACTTGTGCCAAGTTGTGGTCGTTTAATTCAAGTATCACTTCTCTGACCTGTGTCACTATAATGAGGTTCACAGTTCAACTGTAAAGTGTCCCTCTTCGTCCAGGAACCATTAAAAAGCCGCGGCCATTATAGTTTTATTGCCTCTTGAGATACGTAAGGTTAATTGTCGGGAAAGATGACCTATTGTGTTGTAATCTGTGATATATGTGCAGGCCTCGACCATAACCAAATTTTGTATCCGCCAGAATGACGGACAATATTTCAATCAATTACTCATTTACGTCAATCACACAGTAAAGATTTCATTAGAAAATTAAGAAGTTTTGCCCGTCTTTTTGACGGACACTTCTTGAAAACTGTCCATCGTCTTAAAATTTTGTTCGTTTTGGCGGAAAGACGGACGTTAAGGTCGAGGCCTGTGTGGGACGACTAGTCGTAAAATACAACCCAATGGAGAGTTTTGTCATCTTGTGGCCACAATTTTATTCTTGTCTGGCAATCAGAAATGGTCCAATTTACAATTGAGTTTAAATAAAAAAATTACCCTTCAGTTTTTATTGTTGCAAATTTCGCGCATAATGCAATGACGCAGAAGGTACATGAAGTATGCATCAAGGTTTACCAATAACCATTTCATAAGAGGCTACTCCTCCACGGGCATAAATTCAAATCTTGACCCTAGAGCAGCAACCTACATTTTTTTAGTATTTTTTTACACAGGCAAAAAACAACTCAAGCAAGGGTGGTCCTCAAAGCATCAAAACCACAGTACAACCTTGATAACAATATATTTTGACCCATGTCACCTTGACAGCCTCTGGTACATTTCTGGTGCATATCTGGTACTTGTACGTGTCACTTACCGCTTAGGACAATAAAAAGATCTAAGCTTATCAACGTAACAAGTTTACATAACCTCTTGATCTGAGTGGCTGTGAGCAGGGTAGTGAAACGGTACGCCGTTTAATACAATTTGTACACTATCTGTGACATTTAAATGGCATACCATCAATTATATTATTATAACCCTGTATCCCTGCAATAAATATGAACAACATGTAGTTTATACAGATCTCACTATTTAAGACTTTCAAATAGAAGTGTCAAAGCCTTCATAGCTTTTTTCAGTTCTGAGAAATTTCTGAACAATTTTTGGTATGCATCATTTAGAAATTTCTTGGAATGCAACAAAGCTATAAAAGCTTTGACACTCCGTCTAAAAGTCTTAACTTATGAGATCTGTATTAACTACATTTGGTTAATATTTGGTGCACAGATTCAATATAATATCAAAATAGTTATATTGCTACACCATTTAAGTGTCATCGGCAGGATTTTGAGTTTTAGTTGTCAACTGCGGCGTACCGTTTCGGTACACTGACGAGGTGGAGATTGCACAGGGGCAGTTGTTATTCTTCTGTAACAATCTTGGCTCATTTGTCAAGCTTGTGTTATTGCTTGTGAAGTGACACAGTGACACATTTCTTGATCATTTATTTCCTTATGCATATGTAGTTCTTGTATTTTAATCCAATTATGGTAGTTTTGGTATCACATATCGTACCATAATGCAACCACCAAATATATTGTCCACAACTACACAGGAAAGGAACCAAAACCGCCAAATAATAATATGTGTAATGTACTCAATTTGATCTGTTTTGAAAGTTTGCCAGAATTATTTCCTGTAAGCAAGTATGTAAGAAATGTTTTAATTGTGGCAACACAGATATCACCCAAGAGAAGTTAGAACTGGCAAAAGTCCTAATTTAGATTGTTTTCATTATCTTCGGGCAAAACTATAAAGCAGTCATTGATCACAATAATTCAGGAATCCTCAGGGCAGTTTTGCACTGTCAGGACACAATACAGGAAATGTATGACTGAGAAATATTTATGTAAATATCAATATGATAAATGGCTAGACTCATGTGTGGAATGAAATATGACTAGGCTTCCAGTGTGAGTGACATGGCCCCGCACATCATGTCTCAATTATCATGGGAACTCTTCATGGGGAGGTGGATAAAGACACGAGTATTTCTATGAAACTCATGGAGAGTTCCAAATGTGAGTTATGATGAGAACTCTCCAGGGAAGGGGGAGGGGAAAGTGAGAAGGTTTGATAAGCATTTCTTTGGAGACTGAATTGAACAAGGGAACAAATTTTCATGCAGTTGATATTTTTGATTGGGAATTTCTTGAAAATGGAATGCCCAATGTTTAATTAGGAAGTACAATTCATCCATCTGCAGACTGTAGATGGAAGATCGTAAAATTCTAACAAAATGTGTCAGACACAAACTTAACACGCATCCTTTAACGCAACAACAAGCGTTAAATTTTGTATGTTGGTTTATTACATAATGCTGATATGGTGGCATTTTATAATAAACCAACATAATGCTACTCTCAGTATTCATTTTGTTGCGTTATGGATGTGCTTTAAGTTTATGAAAACGCACTGATGGTAGCGTTAGGTAATAAACCACTCTTAGCGCGTTAAAGGATGGGCGTTAAGTTTATGAAAACGAACTGACAGATTTGAGCAATAACACAACTTGCACCACAAGCACCAAGGCAATATTACTGTACGCGCGGTAGTGCATAGTTTAATCAAATCCTTCGTGATAACAATGCCATTTATTTGAACGTTATCACAACTTTATTTTTTGTAAAGATAAAAACTATTTTTGTACATCATTTCCTGGGTATATTTTTGCATCATTATTTTCTCCATTTGCACCATATGGCGGAAGCAACTCAAGTAATAAACAGCTGATCCTCCCGTGACCCTCAGATAACGTTTTACACGACCCCTCGGGGAGGTGTGAATGGCCCCTCCCTGTTTTGAAGGACCCCCTCCTCAGAACCTATCACAAGAAATCTTCTCACTGACGTTGTCCTACAAGCAAGATGGCTACGATTTCAAATAGTTTGCATGCGGTTGTTGTACTATTATGATTTTATAAATTTGTTTTTACATTTTACATTTACGCGGTATTCAATGAGACATTTGCGATGTGCTAAATATCTCGCTCCATTAAACTGTAGTTATCCAGTTCAGTGTATGAATAATACAGTATCCCTGGATGAATAGTGTCGTTGAGGGTTTGCGTTTGTTTCGAAAGTGAATTCAAAGTTATTTGTGCTTGATATTCCGCAGTTATCGTCAGTTCAGACATCAATTGCGTTTTACAATCTGTAATTTCCCAGCAGGCATCTCACCCAACCTTGTTGTGAGCCATCACCTTGAGGTGATGAGACAGGGGCAACCTACATTCCATTCAGGGCCGGCGCACTCGAACTTGTCCTGCCATTATTCACTGGTACCATTTTTCACAACTTTAGTATGTTGGGGCTAGTTTTGCGATGACACGTCCCGCGAATGCGTTTTCATGATGAGTTCAATAGAGAGTACACAAACGGTTAATGTCCATAATTAGATTTTCAGATTGTTGGGAGTCCAGTATGATATACGTTCAGTTTTCCTTACATTGCAGCTAATTAATCAGGGATTAAAGATACATAAACAGTACTAACCTATCTCAGATTAATGGGTCATTAACCATTGTCATGTTGTGTCAGTTTAGAAAAAAAAGAT
The DNA here is from genome assembly GCA_038406195.1 of Haplosyllis anthogorgicola. Taxonomy (NCBI): domain Eukaryota; kingdom Metazoa; phylum Annelida; class Polychaeta; order Phyllodocida; family Syllidae; genus Haplosyllis; species Haplosyllis anthogorgicola. The sequence goes on along the minus strand of JBCAUI010319296.1, from coordinate 3,931 downwards.
TTAACAAAATAATAAAAATAACTCGTCCCAAAGCCCAGTTTAAGATTCTTAAGTTTAATCTTAGAATAGAACATACTTTTCGAATAGTTGGAGGTCATATTTGATATTTTATAGAAAATGGATCAAGAAGCCTTGACAAGTTCTTTATGGGATAATTTCCCAAATGGTTAATAAAGTTGATGTCACCTTGAACGGTTAATGTCCGAGGTCAAGGCCACAATAACACCTCTATATAATTGGATATTCGCTGCAGCAATCCAGCTGATAGCTTCATAAATGTCGAAACTGTGTCAACAGTAAACCTAATGGCGGATCAGTTATTGGTGACACAATAATATGCAAATACTGTAGTAATAAAACTTATGAGTAGTTAATTAGGGCTGGAAATGTTGAAAAAGACACAATTTTATAAATGTTCTCCTGAGAATTATTATGGACATTAAATTAATGCTTTTGGTAACCACACAATTTAAATCAGTTTCAGGTTAAATTGCTGCATGTGTGTGTATTCGTATAAAAACTCGAAATTTTGGCTAAAGCCCAGACGATACCGTCTGTGCTAAAGCAGAAGTAAAAGCGAAATATGTATCTATGATTTAAATTTCAACGCAAATGCGCCATCAATGCAAACCAATTAAGACCTATCAATCTTGGAGGGCCTGCTGATAGTGACATAACTTTTTGATGTGATAATTTCTCATTGTTGACACACACAAAACTATACGATATGTGATAAAAAATGTAATACAGTTTTATTGAAACATTGTCAGCTGTTGCACAACACAAATGGATTTACATAAAAAGATCCATTCATCGACAGTAGTAACATGACACATGGGCATAATGGCAGCAGTTCCAGCAACACCAATGATACCACAACACAACATGCAATTGCCAAATTAAACCTCAAACAATCACAACAGAAATCACAGGGAAAACAGACAATAGACAAATCATAAAAACATAAAAGGCAAGCTTTTCCAGACACTGGATGGTCCTGATCAGTTGTGAAAGGTCATTCAAGGTCAAGGTTTGAGGGCACATTGTCTTGAACAGATAACACAACAGGCTGTCACTGGGGCAAATGTGACCCAAAATGAACAGCTTTGTTGCATGCAAGTCTCCCCAGATTGTAAGGAAATTAGTTTTCTTGGTTTTGATTGTATTTCAGTTGATACCATAATGTCAATAAGGGACTTGCGGACCAATTGGTAGATTGACCAATCGTGGGTCGTTTGATTCGACAAGTGGAGGCAAAGGTCTTATTATTTACATCTGGTGGAGAATATGGTAAAAAGTCTGTGGAATCTCTGTTGGTACAATGGTCTAACTTTGTTGACACTGTATCGGTCGCATTTCTTAATACATGCATGAAAATCTTTGGTTTTCACGCATCTAAATGGAAAAAAGGGCAAAAGCTGTACTAAACAGCATGTTGGTACCAATATCAAATGCGATGTAAAACCATGACCCTAAGTAAGTAAGCGAAATAAACCCGTTTCTGTGGGTATGCGATTGAGATAACAGACGGACGTTGCTGAGAACATTACACGACAGTTGTAATGGTCATGCGGTTAAAATGCCAAAAAAGGTAAAATAACACATGATCCTCTGTGTCCTGTAATGTCACTGCGAACAATACGAATCATTGTCGTCGTGTTTCATTATTTAGTTAATAATGTAACAAAGGAGCGAAGAATAAAGATCACGGAATGTTGAATCGCTCAGAAACGGAATGATGATACGTAACAAGAGACGCGCGCGTCTTTACTGATTAAATACAAGATCCGTGCAATTTTTTGTGCGTTTAGTAAGTTAAATATACTAGTTCCGAGCTCGTCTGCCGCCGGGTCTGTGAATCTTGTGGTGACTCGGGTCCCCGTGACAGGTAACGGTTTCCCATGACAAAATGGCGTTAGCGTGCAGAAATTTAGTTAAGGAAAAAAATGGCTTGGGTATACTAAAATCTCCTTGCCTGGCTTACCTTTATTACGTGACATTAGATTTGATAATATAACAAATGAGTTGTTTTAAGTATATTGATGTGAATTTGTGTTTATTCACACATACATTTTTAATATTTAATACTTTAGCAACAAAGCAGGATAAAGGTATGTCATATGCATGTAGCTATTGTAAATATAATTCACAGATTATTTAGATTAAAGTTAATGGAAGATTCCCTTTTCCAGTTGACAGTACAGAAGTGAAAAACGTATCTGCTCATTTTGCCAACACAGCTTAGAGATTTGCAGTTGACACTGAAGATTTACGTCCGTTTACTCAATGCGGACAGCAGTAAATAGAACAAATACACCGCCTGATCAGAGACGTGATTACGCTTACGGGAACGCGTGATAAATGCGTTATTTCCCTGACTTTGATCCAGTTCTGATGGGGAATTATGATAACAATACGTTTACAGTCGGGGACGTTACTATTTCAAGTAGCTTGATCGATCATCAGAGAGACTATTTTTGGAACTTGAATGTCCTGACCTGACAGTAGTGCAGTAGATAGTGATCCATAGTTGTAGTACATATCTGTAATTTAGTAGTTCAACCAATATGTTAAAATGGACAGTTTCCTTTTAGCTGGCATTTTCTTTTGTCTAAAAGTTCGGTTTGGAATATTCGGTCCAGTGCAATCTGAAAAGGACACAGATCAAATTGTGGACAGACTGAACAGTGTTAAGACAAAGCCGTACTTTATGAAGTAATTATGTAGCATTACTCACTATGTGTTCGTTCCCTGACTCATGATATTTTTTGTAAAGCAATTTGCCATCTTGGTAAATAATAGTTTAGGCTGATTAAATTAGTTAAAGCATCAAATAAGGATGAACACGTTATTTATGGGGTAATTGGCTCATGGTGTATGCAGGCTAGAAACAACTAATAGAGGTAACAATATTGTTTCGTGGTATTATTCATTATTGTTTTAAATGGGCAAAGTTGACCACACATTTCAGAATGTTTTATATGGAAGATTCCTACAATGAAAAATGTATCTTGCTTTATCTGTGTTCGTAGAAGAGAGTTCCAGCGCATTTTCATAAGTTTAACGCCCATCCTCTAATGCGTTATGTGTGGTATATTACCACTGCTCATTTTCATACTTAATGCACATCCACAACAAACAAAATGTAGCGTTATGTTGGTTTATTACATAACGCTACCAGACCACCGTTCCGTAATAAACCAACATACAAAGTTTAACGCTTGCTGTTGCGTTAAAGGATGGGCGTTAAACTTATGAAAACGAGCTGTTGGTCGTTTCCGAGAAATAGACAAATAGTCGAATAGACGAATGAATCTGAAATCCAGCGACTGTCCATGGTAGACTCTTCCTCCTGTTGTTTAGCTAATTCACTAATTTACCATAAGAAATAACATGCAACAATACAGGGGCCGGATAAGAAGGCTATCATTTAAACTTACCACTCCACTAAATGTACTACCCAGTGCGAAAAAGTAGTACTGTAGTAAATTATGGATGCCACAATAAATAAATTAAGAAACAGTAATAAAAGCTAAGCGCGCTTATGAATTGATCACTGGCCACAGTAATGGTCGGTGATGAGGCGCGACAAAATAATTACTGCCCAGAGAAAACTGGAAAATTGTGATTAATGGATAATTTTACGGTTCGTCACTTGTCCTCTACAAACCGCATTAATCATGGATGATGGTTATGGACATGTTTCCACGGAATAATACTGTTCGCTTCGACAACTGTACAAACAGCAAAATCTGAACTTGATAGTTTTTTGGTATTGTGCGTGTATGGTGTAAGGTAGAATTGTTAAGAGTTGCACAATATCATTCAACTGGCAAAAGTCAAGCAATCGCTTGTGACGCGGTGACTACTCAGGGTAGAGATGTTTTGCACTTTGTCAGAATTTTGGTGAGTAAGGCCACAAGGTTTGCTA
>JBCAUI010319185.1:0-15317 GCA_038406195.1 Haplosyllis anthogorgicola | reverse complement strand
ATTCAATAACCTAGTGTTATTCCAATACAAATATTAAATCAAACCCGTCACTATCTATTTGAAATAAAAAGCCACTTTGTGACATATGAATAGCTGCTGAGGCCCTTTACTTAAATAATAACAAATGCCATCCACTGGTGTGCATATTCCAGGTTAGCAGATGTCATAATGGTTGTGATTTCCTTCGAAATGGCCAATTAGCAAATGAAATCCCATTTTCAGGCCTAAGACAGTACACGGAATTTGTATCAGTTTCGAAATGTCTAGAGCAAAAGAAAGGAGATAAGAATTTCACACAGTTCCCAAACTGATATGAATTCCGTGTACTGATTTCATTGAAAAAATATCCACACAAAGCATAGATTGTAGCTATTTTATTACTTTAGAATACTAAAGCTACAAAACAGGCCATTTGCCAACCTCATATGGGTGACACTAGGGGCTTCAGTAACATTCCAAAGTCTGTAAATTTGCAAAATCCAGTTGCTGATTGATTGAAAAACACGAATACATGTACACACCGTACACACCGACGTACACACCGAATGAACAAAAGATCTTTTTATCTTTGAAGAGATCTGCATTTGCTGCGTTTGAAGAAGATAATGCCTGTAGGTTGTGGTTTTTTTTCTTTTTCATTTAATGTTTATTTTCATTTAATGTTTAGAGTCGATTAAAATACTAGACATAATTATTGCTTTCATACATGCATTCTTCTGCATCTTTCATGTAGCTAGTGACTTAGCTCTAATTAGCGAAACTTGTCTTGCCTTCAAAAAACCAAATACACTGGGTGTTTTCTATTGTGTCTTCTATTGTCTGCAGATCAACACCGGACAGTGCGCGTGGTGAAGCACAAAATCACTGACGGATCCAAGGATTGTGCGTCGGATGGTTCCCATGCCGCGCGTTCCCATGACGACGGAGCTGGCGTCTTCTCTCTTAGCAACGTCTATAATCACGTGACCTGGCTTCAGCCCTTTCTCCGTGATGTGTCTTACGCGTGCCTGTAAATAGTATGATTTATGTATATAATATCTCTGAAAATCACTTCAGCTACATAATATCGACAAAGGGGGAAGGGGTTGGTGAGTACAGAATACAATTTTAAATGGAGTGACATTTTATTTCAAATATTTTATAACTTATAAGTTTGAACTTCTAATTGAAACTTGTTGCTAACTGTGAGTCAGTTATGTGATGCTGGTTTTTCTCTGCATACAATGTGTGTCGTGCACACCAGTGTCAACATGGGGAGCAGCCCTACCAACATGCAAGCAAGTGCACCTTGACTCATAGTCAGGAAATTAGGCTTGTGCTAGCCCTCCCCGATTACTTCTCGAACAGGTAGTAAAGATGAGTTTTGCATGCATCATGTATGCATGTAACCGTTCGCAGCGTGGATGTTCGCAAAACTGTACGTTACTCACCCCGTGTCGAGAAGCCATGTGAGAGAACTTGGCGAAGAACGGCACAAACTCCTCCGCTTACTTCTCCATCAGATCGTGAACATCTCCGTGGTCTATTCCATAGTCTCCTAATAAATATATAATCTGAAATATTCCACTAGGTTTACCACGCGCGTGCACTTCCTTTCGACGGGCAATAAATACGATGTATACTTCGTTTCCCACATTGTTGACGCCAAGGAAGACTTGGCGTCATCGAGTGTCATTAGATCCACGATAAACACATGAACTAGGCACGTCACTACATTTCTTCCGCCCATTAAGGCACAGTAAAACCCACAAACCGTATTGTTCCTGAATAAAGCGCCGGGTGCTTAGACCAATTTTTATGAGGGCGGTTTATTTAGAATTATCATAACACCAATTTTAGCGGACACAGTTCATTGATGACAAATGTAAAGTTTGATGATTTTAATACCAAACCAGGTAAACTGTTACAATTTCAAACAATAATTCAGAAGAAAAACATTTACATTTGGAAACATAATTACATGATCAAATAATCACTTGTGCTTAATAAAATTTTTACACGTAAATACTGAACGGGAAATTTATTTTTATGGTTTTTTGCCGGCAAAAACGTGGGGGCACTTTAATTAGAGACTGCGCTTTATTCAGGAACAACACGGTAATTTAGGGTACCTGTATGACTCCCAGTCTATATTTTCCATTCTGTGAATTTTCAGACATCTCAGCAAAAGGATAATGACCGGGAGAAATACGACAAGAGCCACCGTTAACCAAAGAATTAGGCCTACCCAGCCAGTCACGTCCATATCTTTGTGACGAAAACGCAAACACTTGTACTGTAAATAAATGAATTAATAAGTGTTTGGACGGAAAGGATAAATAGAGATTATCATTCATTGTAATTAATAAGCAAGTAATGTATGATCTTGTTTAAAAATAAAAGTATGAAAATCACATATATTGCTGTTATATTGGCAGAAGTCCAAATTTTACAGACTAACAAGATGGAGTGTATCATTACACCAAATTACCATTGGCGGATCTAGGAGGCGCCCACACGCAGACTTTTTTTCAATTGCAGTTTATGCTGAATTTTGGGCTAAGATTGGGGCGCCTTCACCGGTGATTACAGCGTATGATTAACTGTGTGCCCAAGAAAGGGGCGCAAAGACGAAGGAGAGAAAATGCAGGGCACTGACGGACGACGGACAAATGGCTCATTCCAAGTGAGCCAAAAAAACAGCCACCAAAATACTATACCCTGTAACATAAATTATCGGCTTTTATGTAATGCCACCTGCATATGCACAAACTGTAGAAACACTTTAACGTTTTGGTTTTGAAATCCTGCAACAAGTAAAAGGTATGGTGGGGCATTTGACATTGCCATTGTCTGGGATCGTGTTTTTGGGGCGCATTCTTACCGGTTCAACAGCTCCTGAGATGCAGGCTCATTTGTACACTGGAAAGTAAGGTCAATTTACAGTAAACATTAAATCAGAATGGGCCTATTTGGTTGTTTTGTTTCTTTTAAGTACATCTGTAATTTTCCTTCCTAAAAAGATCCAATGTGACCAATGGAGACTCATTTGTTTCTCCTTGGGTGGTGTACTGAAGCAGCCGTTGTGAAAACCTGACAAACACACTTAAATACAGATGTCACCACTACACCACTTCTTCCCACCGGAATGCACACAAATTAATACCAACTTCTGTTGTTCTTAAATGAAATAATGTCAGGGATTTTCGGCTTTTTAAAAACGCAGTAGCGAATCCAGGGGGGCCCTGGGGGCCCGCCCTCCCCAGCCCCCAGTTTTGGGGCCCAACTTTGGGGCCCCAGAACCTCAAGACTCATAAAATAGACTGTAATTTGTCAAATATTTCAGCCTCGCTTCACTCGGCATAACATTTAAGAATAATTTTTTTAACAATTTCCAGCCTCCCTCCACTCGGCATCAATTTCATAAAAAAATTTCTAGCCTCACTTCGCTCAGCATATCCTACAAGTATGCTATGTTTTTACTATTCTTTTACTAATTTTTTTCCACAGATTCAACATAATGTGCCCCCCTCTAAACTGTTATTATTATTCACATATATGTGTTGACCATGTTACCACATATGGATTCATACCACCATAGTTTTATAAGCATTTTTTTTCACTCTGTCTTTATGTACATATTAATATAACATTGTACTCAGAATAATAAATGAAAATCAATTCATTCAGGTAAAAAGCTAAAACTGTCAAGCTAAAAGCAACTTTTAAATGTGAAAAATAACAGAATTGCCAAAAATTACAAACAAAATTCAGAAAATTCAACATTAAAGGTCACCAGAAATACAGGAGAATGCATATTTGTTTATAAAAACTCCTAGGGCTTCTGGGCCCCTAAGGTGGTCCCAGACCCTTTGCCATTATTCGCTTGCTTTGCTCCATTGGTAAATATCGGCACTTTACAAGTTGGGCCTCCCCTTGACCAAATCCTGGATCCGCCCTGAACCCTGAAAATGTTACCATATTCTAAACTTCTAAATTTCTTTTGGTGCATCAAAATGTTGTTGAAGGAGGTGGTAAGTATCGTCACAATTGCATGAAATGAAAATGTGCCATTTAAATATTTCGATTTAATAAAGCGCCTGGTTTCAAGGGTGATATTTTCCAATTTATCGTGTTCAAGTGACGGTAAAACTGCGGAAATAAATTACTTAGAAGTTATAGTGAAATCCACGTAAATAGTTTATTTTTGACAACTTTACATCATTATACCAGAATGCATACTGTTTTGGTTCTCGGAATTAATATTTAAGTTTGAAACTGTATCTAAATTTCATTTTGTCTTCTTCCTTCCCACTTTTAATTTACGTGATATAACTACAGTCAAAAGGTACAGTACTTTATTTGTGCATCAGTCGTATAAAATATGGACTATTTTCAGGAATCATTTTCTTTCTTTTTTTTTTTAAAAAGTAGCGCACTTATTTTGTGACAAAATATTGTATTTTTGTTAAAGCGCCATAGCTTTTGCGAATTTGCCGGCTTCTGGACATCTCTGCGTGCGTGTGTCCGCATACAGGCGCGTGAAGGTTGGTACTTACTACTTAGGGGCTTCGACGAAGTGTTTTTCATTTCTCATGTTTCTTCTTCAAAATATTTCTTCGCAAAGAAGGTTTTCCTTTCCACCACAGGACACCCTAATATTTGCAAAGCTACACCCCCATTGAGTAACAACTACTGACTGCAACGCCAGCTCAGAGTTTGATGTTGATTTAGTTGGCAATTCCTTGTGGAAATCTTTGATCAGTGCAGCAGTTTATCAGAATTAATCGAGATTCCACCGGGGGCTTTTCCTGTAGAAAAGACCGAAAATTAACTGAATTTGGCTGCGGGACCCAAATTACTCTGTGTACTTCCAGTGAATGTAAACTAGGACAGCAAAGATTTCCAAGACGCTCCACCACAATGCCAATAAATTTAGAGCCTAAATAAAATGACTCTGGGCTGTAATATCTTGGAATCCTAAGGGCATAACAACCACAGATCAGAGATCTTTAGTCAAAAATACCCTAATTTGGTTCACTCTGTGCTTGACAAAATATTTGTTCAACACAAGAACCCAACGACAAATTGTTTGCTCAGCCATGTTACTTTTACACTTCACCTGCTACTGATTTGAGCTGATTGCCAACTGCAGTGAAGTACAAATTTGAAGTTTTCTACAGAAATTTCCACAAACGTCAGTAACATACAATCTGTACCTATTGTTGTATGTACCCTGCCAACAGAGAAGAAAACACTTTTAAACTTTAAGTTGAAGTAAAAGCAAAACAACATGTATGCTTCATGGATTTAGTACATGCCGTGTTGTCCCTAAATAATGAGCGGTCTCTAATTAACGCGCCCGGTCATTTCTCATCAATAATAATTATAAATTCTGATTTCTTGGAAGCATTTCATTTTATACAATACGAACTTTATCAAATAATTTTTGTGTTCATTAGTTATGCTCAATATTATCATTGTGATTAAATATAGTGATCTTGATCATTTTTATTTGGTATGAAATAATTGCAATTTTAAGAAAATTATTAAACGCGTTAATAACATTTATTTGGAAATAATCCGGTAAGATGTGTATTCAATTTCGTTGACTTGGTTACAAATAATTGCCTAAAAAAGGCTAAATAATTTAATGTCGTATTTTGTCAAATGCTCATTTGAAGTTGGAACTATTGAGGGACAATAAAGACTCAGGCCGTGCTTGAATTCGCGTGGAAAGGAGTTCAACGCACGTCCCAAAAAGTACTAAATTCTTCCTGTGTTACTCCATACACTTCTTTTAATTTCGTCCTGTACTGAGCCGGTGTATAACTTAGTTTCCATAGATTATTTTTATTCGCAAAATTTTTACATCACATCAACTATCAGTATTGTACCATGGATGTGTTTGTGTAAAAGCAGATTTGATCAGCCATCGTTGTCTTAAGCTACAAAATACAAGTAAGCAGGAAGGTATGGACTTCCTTTTTTGATAAAGGATCGTCTTCACCGGTAAGTTAAATTGCGTGTAGTTTGATACACATCTAACCAGGTTTTCCTGCAAATTGACACTGGGCTTATTCATATGGAAGGGACTTATAAATTGACCAAAATTGTAAGACAATGGTCTTAACTGTGGAAATATTGTCCAATATTTGGGGAAACCATGAAATGTATTGACAAGTAGTTTTGTAATGGAAAATCAAACACCAAAATATTTTATGCCATCTTAATTTATTTGTGGATTCAGTACACAAAAATCGTATCATTTTGGAAAGAAGAGAACAAAGGAGAGAACGAAAGAATTTCACGCTGTGCTTTTGATGCGTTATTGTTAAACTTCTGATACGAATTTCTTGTAATGTTTACAAGTAATGTCTTTGCCTGATGCTATTTTATTTTTCTAATTTGTTTGCAAAATATCAAGTTCTGCATCAGATTCATGATCAGATTTATCTTTATCTGACGTACAGAGCAAAATCATGAAATTCCCATAAGTTTTGAAACGTGTGGAACAAAAGGGGAAACAAAAGAATTTCACACTGTGCTCTTGATGTGCTGTTGTTCCAAAACTGATAGGAATTTCAGGATTTTAATTTTCATTGCCCATTTCTTCCAGTCCATCATGTTCTCCGAGAATTAAATGCAACAAGACCACGGCCTTATTTGTGGATTGTTTCCACAATGATAAGACCATGGTCTTATCCACAAAGTGGTCTAATTTTCGGTCCTACAAATGAGTACCTATAAACAAACTCAAATACAACAGTAAAATTAGTATCGATGGCGATGGACATCTCATGACAAATTCTGCGCAATTTAACCTGTCATCCCTAAAATCGGAATAACCCAAAGGTTTGTTTCTTAACTACCAAACTAGATAGACGTTTCTAAATATAAACGTGACAAAGCTACTAAACGGCAGTAGAACAAATAATAGAACCAATAGTATCGATTCCGATTATCTTTCGGAATTTGAAAGGAGTTCAGTGCATAATTTTACAAACAAAATGTTACAAGTTATTAGATCAAACTGACCTCCAAAATATTTTTCAATCCAACACTATATTATTTTAATTTCGATGCCCGAGCATCTCAGGATCTATTAAGAGCTGGTTTTTTTTCACTTGAATAATATCTTCCAATATTCCTCTCACTGACCAAGAAATGAACCACAATTTGTAACAACCGTAATTCTCTATTTCTTTTAAGGGTGATACAACATTGCATAATGTTGGGAACCGTAGAAATCCATGCTGTGCTATTGTTCATATCAAGCGCATAGCATAGATCCCACACATTACCTTTCTGTCTTTACGTTTACGTACCAAGCGTAGCAAACAACCTTCATTCTAAGACATCTCGTATTGGCAGTTAAATGCCAATAAGCCAAAAACCACAGTCGCTAAAAATTCACAATACAGGGGTATAGATATCCATATATGAGATTAAAATGAAGCTTAATACTATCGCATTTCACAAAGTATGTGAATAAAAGCGACATATGATATGACAAAAGATCCGTTAAAAGTTAGCTGCATCAATACAATAGTGGAAAATAAGTTATTGTTTGTCAACGAGAAACCTAATCTGTTCACCGCCCATGAAAATAATGATGCATTCAAACACAAATCGTTTATATCCTTTTATACTCTATACATTTGATTAAATTTTCATTGCTACTTATCGAAAGCTTTTGAGGGTGACTGCTGAAACCGAGGTATGTAACAGACCCTTAGCATATCGATCCTAACACTCTGAAAAGTATATTGTTTACATCTGTGCGATCCATTTATGAATAAATGATAGGAAAAGTGAAAGGCTGAATAGTATTGAAGTACTGGCGCAAGATAGCTGTTTGTACACTTGATGAAACTTCAAAAGAGATAGATCTATCCCTTTATTCCGACGATACAGTGTATTATGAGCAGGTGTCGAATTATGGTAGAATCGGAAAATGTATACAATTTTCAATACGCAAGATGTACGATTCTGCAAAATAACCTTGGAATCATTTGATATGGATATTTCAATTGGAAACCATACCCATTCAAAAAACTTCTGTCAAATTAAGCAATGAAAGTCATTTTGTTGTAGTGTAAGGTCTTTGAGTCACTCAACACCTGCGAGACTCACACAAAAGTTCTAAAAAAGAACAATTGAATTTAAATGTAGTAGCTGTGAAACACACCATTTAACTCGTTTTAAATCATTTTAAAATATATCTACATAAGATATTGTAAATTGATGCCATAGATGTTCAAACCATCAGCAAAGCGAGACATTTTAAAAGTTGCTTTCAAACATATTTAAGGTATCTGTGAAAGTGTACAGCGGATTGATTAAAGAAATTATTACTTTCACTAATCGCATATGAATCAAACACATCGCCCATTTAAAAAGAAACCGATAACAGTCAATTAATTCAAATTTGTATTGATATTAGTTAATAAAATGTTTTCCATACAGTGGTGTGGTTTTGTTGAATGAGTACATTGTTGGTGCTGTTTCTTTGGGTTAGAGGCCGAACTATTGTTAGTGAAGGAGGACAGGGGAAACCTATGGGCCAGCTGAGAGGGAAGTTACATTAGTGAGTCAATATATCCATATTTGCTGCCTGCAGTTCAGACAGGGCATAATACTTCTAATCCCTGTTCATTTCCATCGTACAAACTTTATTGCATTGGTGCGTCTTAAAGCGTAATAATTTTCATTTTAGAAACAGGATTATACACAAGTACCTCAGCCTGTGTTTAAACAGAGTAAGGGTAAATTAAATCACAAGGATCCTTCAAAGAAAGCACTTTGAAGTAAGTCTGTTCCTATCCTAACCAATCTATGTTGCTCATTTAGTGGAAATGTTCAATTCTTTTAATATCATTGTCCAGCATGTTATCAAGGCTTTATCGCATCAATTCAGTGCTCACTTAAGCAGAAAGTCTTTATATTAGCCCTGTAAATGAACTTCAATTTGCCTATTTGTTACATACCAAATTGAGTAAAGAGGATTTTCTAGGAGAAAGCACTTTGTTCTGAAATTCATAAAGGCTCCCACTGCAGAGTGCACACTTCCTAATTTTACTTTTAGAGTATTTAATGAATACAAACGTTTTTGGATTAGTTGATTAATTGATATACTTGGTGATCCACACAAGTGCAATGCCTTACAGGGTAGCGCAAATAGTTACTTCTGTGAGATTGCTGAATTGGATTAAATGAACAACTTTTCAAAGCGGCGCTTATAATCAGCTTGCCTGAAGATTGAATTATCTAGGAGGAATAGTTGTTAATTTAAAACCCTCATCAGATCATTTTCAGAACTCACCACCTTATGTTCCCTGTTCGATGTCATTACTTGCGACTCTGCCACTGAATAATTGGGATATCAAATTTGGTCACAAAGGGATGAATATATTTCTATTTGCTACATTGTGAATTCTTTAGGATGTGCGACAGTTTTGACAAGTTTGTTTGATTTATATGAGAGAAGCTGTACAAGCACCTCCCTCACATAATAATAAAACATGACTTGCAGGTGGGAAGGCAGCCTCTTGGCCTGTGTTTACCTGTTAAACAGATCATAGCCAATTGAGAAGCCCTTCGCTTGTTCACTGCCAATGTAAGCTGACAGAGTAAAAGGTGAAAATGTTTTGACACTGTAATGGTGGGGAAAGGTGAGACGGCTAAGCTCTTCTCGATTCGCAGAGATGGAGCTTAAAGGTGACAGGGGTGACACTGCGAGACCATCAGGCCCACTCCCCGGCAGACAGCTTCCATAAGGCAAGATTACTATTAGGAGGCTTCGCCTCATACCAAATACACAACATGAAGCTCATCAAAATTATCCGTATATGCCTTTGCATCATTTCCGCCACGCACTTCTAGGAAATTCCATTAACAAATACTTGTTTTCTGTACAGGTTGTAAAATCTATTTTTTCTGTACAGGTTGTAAAATCTATTTTATGAAGCCAAAGTAAGGCTACAATCTGATGCTGGTTTGATGCACTATTTGTCAACCGATGAAAGCATATAAGTGAATGGCTCAAAAATACTCTTCCCTTTAGAATAATTAACGTTTCAGATTTAGTTAAGGTTGATGTAGGTAATGTTCCAACAGAATCCCACGTTTAGTAGAAGAGTTACGGCAAGAAAACGAATTTCGATAAAGTACCTTCCTCATAATTTTGGAAAATTCCAACCGAGTGGAGAAGAAAACAACCCTGATTGTTAAAGCAACGAATGAAATTGAAGTGCCGACCACTTAAAGATCCAGAAATACACAAAATAAATTATTTTCGTTTCAATGTGCACCGGATATCTTCAACTCATCTAAAAAGCAGACAAATATTTTGCTGTTTCTCAAAACGGATGCACTTTGTAACCATAACCGACATCATAAGTAAATCTCTCATAAAAATATTCATATTGTCAGCGGGGAGGGTTTGTGCACAAAAGGCAACATTATCTACCATTCAGTCCTGGTCATCCAACTGGAATCAACAACTCCGTCTATTTCAAATCTTTGCCTAAAACTACCACAATATTTGTATGTGGTGGGTCTTTGAACTATCTTCATAATGGCACTACAAATATCTTATTTAGACATACGGCTGAATGTAGAGGGGATATGACACCGATTGTAGAGGTCTTATTCAAGCCTCCAGACAATTCTTACAGAACCCCAACAGGCAAAGTAACCTTTCCAGCAATTGCATCCAAAATATGCACTTGAGTATTTCTAAGGAACCGACATCGAGTCAGAGACCACCGTGAAAATACTAATATCAGTAAGTTATTAGTTTCCTTAATTGATTGTAAAAGATAACTTTACACGAGCAATATCGTTTAGATGCTGGGGTACCCCAATTGTGTTCCTTCCTTAATAATACATTTGAAAGCTTTCCATTCGAAACTAAAGCCAGGATAACACTAACCTGTGGGATGAATAACAATTGAGAAAACCGCCGCAAACTGCAAAATAGACAATCAAAGCAAGAAAAGTTTCTATTTCGAAAACAACGAAATGACAACAGAATAACACTTCCAATAATTTAGTTTGTAGCGGCCTGGCAAAGATTTGATAAAATGCGGCCAGAAAGTTGTTTGTTCCCTTCACGTACACCCTTACATATATATAAAAAAATATATATATTCCTGTACTTACCTAACCGCTCTCCTCTACCTAACCGGAGCATAAGCATCCCTATAGATAAACTGATTGACATTCATAAGTGTTAATATATGAAAGAAATGTAATAACTACTTTACGCCTGGTGATCGAGGAAACGAAATTCCTTTGCCATTACGTGTGTGTGTGTGTATGTTTATGGAAAAGCAGTGTGTATGTTTATGGAAAAGCAGAAGGGTGCGAGTGCGCAAAGTGTACACCGACAGAGGTGAAGGATTCAGACTGCATTTTACTAGGCAAAAAATTATCTGTTGAAATTTCGACTCATTTGAAAAAACCATACATTATGTCCATTTTCCTGAGTTTTTCTTGTCACTTTGAAGATCGTTACCTACAACTTGACAAGACGCGTGGTCATCATTTGTCACCATCCGAAGGTGAAAGTAAAAATTGTCAGCTATTTTCATTCTATGCATACGTTATCTTGTTCAGTAAAGAAGCAAAATAATCCATATGCTAGAAAAACTGTGAGAAAGTAAGCATTGCCCTCCTGCTTGAAGTATATGCTTCAGAAGTCTGTCAAGTACAGGAAACATCTACAAAAGGCAGACCTCTTCCCTACTCTTAAAGAACTAACAAGGCTTTCTCCGGTCCTCTCTGCCTCAGCAACTGCTTAAGCTCCTCAACAACGGCCAGATGCCAGCAAAACACTACTGCAGGTGTCATGGCCTAACTACCCAAATATTCGATACACCTCACAAATGTTCTCTTTCCATATTTTCCAAAGGCTACAATAGCAGTTGCGTTTTAACATTGTGTGATACTATAGATCGCATCCTGCCGACTGCACATTGATTCCTTCAGGCTCACTAACTTCTTGTAATTGATACTAAGGCTTTGATGCAGGCGGCTTTTCTAAAAGGACTTGTCATCAAGACAAGTTAAGAACCTTGTTCATGTCTGAGATAGTTGTCATATTGCACGTTTAATCGCCTTTATGTAGATGGTGACAGGCTCCATGATGCCACATTTAAGTGTTTATGGTGGTATCATTTACAAGAAACAATATTTTAGCATGACCAACATGCAAATGAAGATATTGATATTTTTCTTAAACGTTTGATGCTGTCATTATTTGTATCCTTCTTAGAGCTATTAAAGTAACAATGTAACAAAATAAAATAAAAATATCGCGTGAATTAGCTGGAGTAGCGTTGAAACAAATAAGACAGATATTGGTTGAAGGATAAGCGCAGAAAGTGGGTGCACTGCAAATGGACAGTTTTCTACATGATGATGTTTCTCCCTGCTGCATGTGTCAAAGTCAAGTAAACAAACAAACAAAAACAACTCTTTAGTTGTTCACTTATATTTTATCATAAATATAATGATGTAACAGTTTAAAATCATATTATGTGTAAATTTGTGTTCGCACAAGAGGTATACGTTAAACGCCACAGAATTTAGCACATATGCGCATATGATAAATTTATAACATCTTTCCCATTTATATCCAATTACTTTTACAAAACACAAGTTTCCCTTTACTACATAGAATGAAAACAAATAGCATGAATTAGATATGTATACATAAAGTTATTATAGGAATTAGTCAATTTACTTCTACAACTGATGCATTTTCATCGATGGAAACCATTCCATTGGGCTTGGTTAGTCCTACTCTGGGTGCTGACGATGTATGTGCAGAGTCTCTTTGACCTGTGGCTGGTAAGGATGGTAGAGAATGATTTTTGCGTTTGTTCGGTTCGTACTGATCAGAATAGAGTTTAAATAAGGTGTTCATATCGGGAACCATCATCGTACAACTCCTGTTGCTCATCGCCAGCAGTTTTGGAGTCGCTGGGTAACTTCGGTAACGTGCGAAGTTTGAACTCACCGCTCTTGATACGGGGCGAAATCTTGGATTGTTGATGGCGTCGTCGATAGCTTTCAGCAGAAACATTCTGGAATCAAGTCCATCTATGTTCATTTCTAGCGGTTTATCGTTCGGGAAACGACTAAAGATGGCAGGTAGATGCCTAGCCCTGTCGAGTGACTGCCCCATCGGGTGTTGTCTAGGAATGTAATGCCTACATTGTGGTGTTGAGGACTTTCTGTAGACAGTATTTTCTCTCGTAAAGCTACTTGATAGAGAGATAACAGGCATAGTCCTGCTTCGATGCATCATGAAGCTTGGTTGTAAATCGGGACTTTTCAGTATCCAGTCCTGTGCATTCAGAAAGAACTCATTATCTCGAAGAGTCGGCGACGCCTGTCCATCCGTTAACAGTATGTAAGCAGATACGAAATGTCCGTACTTACACGCTAGCAGTAAAGGTGTGTATCCGAGAGCATTTCGAGTGTCAATTTGCATACCATACTGCACCATGACTTCTACCAACATTTTGACAATCTGAGGTTGACCACTAAGGGCAGCGTGGGTCAAAGGTGTGTTTCCATCGTTGTCTGGACAGTTGATATCGGCAAGATCATCTTTAAGGAATAAGTTTATAATATCAAGTCTACCTTTCATGCAGGCGAAACTCAGCGCTGTTCTACCCATTGTGTCTTTCACGTTCATGTAGGCGCCCGCTTTGATGAAAATCTTTGCAATTTTGTAACCATGTTCTTCGTTTTCCAAGAGGCACGCCAGCATGAGGGGCGTTCTTCCATACACGTCTTTGCAATCCACATTTGCCCCATGTTTGAAAACTAGAAGGCGAACCTGGTGAATTCGCTCATCCAGTACTGCTTGGTGTAGAGCTGTTTTTATCGGTCTTTTATTTACTTTGTTTGGCATTGAGATTTCCTGTGGTGCATCTTCCTCCTCGAATAAATTCATGGCTCACTGACTTCAAAATTCTCAATTTATTGAGTAAAATCTAACTTGCTTTTGACAATCAGAACAATTTGTTTACAGGTGGTTGCTTGGTGTACACATAGTCTCCTGGGATATAAAGCCTCATATCCGCTATGTGCTCTCATTGTTATTATGAAGGTCATAGAAAGAGCCTATTACTTGTCATTTCTCATTCAGCTTTATTTTATTGGATCTCTAATCAAAGGCTCTAGGTTTGTAATCTATATCCAAAGCACTACCAACTCACAAAGCAAACCAGTCAACCGAATAAATTAACGCTCTATCACGCTGGAAGTGGACCATGTAAATGTATTGACAGCTTCTTCAGATTTACCTCTGTCGTCTACACTGACTAAGTCAACAGCCTGCAAAGTGATCAAAGTCGACAAGGATCAACGACTATTTTTGATATTCATGACAATTTATAAATGGCTTAGGCAATGTTATTATGGGTGATGTAATGGGAAACTAAATTGCTAAACACATAGAATAATTCTTAGTTGGATCTGTACTCTCCACAGGATGACTTTTATTCAGTTCCACTGTCTTTGCTTACATTTTATTCTACCTCAGAAGTTGAAATTACGATCAGTTTTGCAAACAATAGCTCATCAAAAGCACAGCATGAAATTCTATTATTCTCTCTTTTGTTCTGTACATTTCCAAATTGATAGGAATTTCACGAGATGGTAAATTCACTTCAATAGGAGCATGTAATAAAACAAAATACAGAACAAAAGATTTCTAGCTGAAAGTTACTCCCTTTTAAATCGTACAAATCCAAAAGCGACCACTTGGAACATTTCAGGGTTTTTTTGCGCAAAACCTAGCGTAAATAAATTAGAATTAAGAGTTTGAAATTAAATGGTCCAACATACCGCTTGTTTTCTTCCGCGCTTACTATCCTTTGTGTCTGTTACACTTACTGTATCTATCTGCCGCCCGCCCGTGCCCTCTCATGTCCATGCATCCAGTCCCCCTTGTGTCCGTTCACTACCCCCCCCCCCCCCACCCCCTATGGTTCCATCCACTCCTATGTCCAAAAAGTCACTTTGGGTTGAAATATTTTATGTACCACAAATGCCTAAATGTTGTTCTCATTTCCATAGTATTTAGCTCCCGTTTCTACTGTTCTCTTTAAGAATGTCATCTTTCGAGTACATGTTCCTTACCATATCCCCACGGATATCGCTCAATCTCTTCCAAGTATGCGTAACTTTACCTTTTATTGTTCGTACTATGATGCCTGACTGCTAATTCTTTGTATTACATATTGATACTGCCTTCTATTTACGGATTCCTACCCAGGAAGTGCTGACTCCTATTTTATCAACCTTAATGCCCTGAA
>JBCAUI010319074.1:0-15322 GCA_038406195.1 Haplosyllis anthogorgicola | reverse complement strand
ATGATGGATGGGTGTGTCTGGGAGGTGGATAGATGGGTTTTGGGTGACTCTAGGAGTAAGTGGGTTTTGATTTGGTGCACCTGGTAAGTGCTGGAGTGGAATGGGGCCGTTTTACAATTTTGTGGGAAGGGAGCTGGGATTGAGTTTGGGTTGGAAATGGGGTGGAAATGATGGATGGGTGTGTCTGGGAGGTGGATAGATGGGTTTTGGGTGACTCTAGGAGTAAGTGGGTTTTGATTTGGTGTGTGTGGTAAGTGTTGGAGTGGAATGGGGCCATTTTATGATTTTGCAAGATTTAAAAGTTTGGCAGCTGGGAGGGAGTTTGGGTGGGAAATGGGGTGTAAATGTGCAGTGGGTGTGTCTGGGAGGTGGAAACATGGTTGCAGGGTGACTCTAGGAGTAATGGACATTTTATTTGGATAGTGTCTGTTACATACTTGTAATTCATGCAATATTTATCTCGAAAATCTTTACAGGCCTAAAATTGGCACTTATACTCGATGTAGGAACATGATTTTTATATTTTCAGAATTGGGAGATCATAAGCTTTCTAATGGTGTCACTTTTGTCAATGTTGGAGCAATCATGTGATACCAGCCCCTGGGGGTCCAGTGACATCCCTGATGGGTTAAAGTGATTTTTGGCAGGAAAATGGACCACAGGGGTCACATGACCACACATGATGTCATTTTGCCAATTTTTGAGCATTTTGGTGCAGAGGAAGTCATATTTTCTTGATTTTTTCAGGTTTTGTCACTGTATCTGCCTGTTTTATGTATCTAGAATTGGGATTTCAGTAACAAAGAATGAAAGTCAGTGAAATTTTTTAAAAAAATGGATGGTTATTTTGAAATGGGGATACCCCTTGGGTGGTACCCCCTACCCAAATGTGTAAATAATCAAACTTAATGTCAAGATAATTTAAATTTGAGTACATATTATTGTTCAGCAGATTTTTCTGTTCATTTTGATGGGTCACACTCCTATATTGGTGCAGATATCTTTATTTTTAAATTTTTTCCCATATTTTGGAAACTAAATGTAAACATGCTAGCTCTGCGCACAACCAAATTTTTACAGATTTACGGGTCTCGGACTTACCTGGGAAAATCTGGTGTTATTGGGGCTATTCGATAGACACGCGGCCAAAAGGCTGTCTCGTTTTGATATTATGCAATATAAGTTCCACCTAAGACGCAAATTTGAATTTCCATTCTTCTGTAAATGAAAGACGCATTTGGAATTCTTCCAGACATCGAGCTGAACACTCACCTGACACCAGAGCAGAAGGGAATTGGTCGAGCCTTTCAAACACTTGTCGAGGACAACCTTTATTGGTAAATATCTTTCGTAAGAACCTACTTCTATATCTTAGTTTTTGATAAATGTGTGAACAAAAAACAAGTTTAACAAGAATGCCTTCCAGTCGAAGGCCCACTGGCCGCTTCGCAAATAGTCACTAAAATAGTCATAGAAATTAAAACAAAGACTTGAAGTTACCTTAAATAATTAAATTTGACCACCATATGACCTTGACCTTCAAACGACTTTGACCTTTGAATTGTTATCCCAGTGACGTTGAACTTGAACCGATGACCTTCATACTCAAACTTGAGCCAGATAATATGAAGATGTGTCTACATAGCAAAAATGGGGTTTCGTGGTCAAGCCATGCAAACTGTATAGCCCGAGCAGACACACAGACAGACACGACTGAAAACATTACCTGAAAACATGAATCTTACTGTTAAGGGAAGGGGGTGTCCCCAGCAGCACTGGCTGCTTAGCAGTGGGTGTTGCCAATGCGGGCAGTTATCAAGGCTATGGGTGAACAGAATGGACTGGTGCGTGGCCCTTAAGTCTGAAGGAGACTTTGCTGGGTTATTCAGCGCAGAGAGGGCAGGTTAATGGGCGAAAAAAGTCACAACTCGACAATTTTCAGGGCTCTCGCGATCGACCGGTGGTTGCACAGCTCGCAGGAAGAGGTGAGCGCGCTGTTCGGCCCGACCCTCTCGCTGGAGATGCAGCAGGTCTTCCGGGAGGACATGCGGCGTCAGAGCCGGGAGAACGGGCTCGGCAGGCACACCAAGGAGGAGATCCAGCAGTTCGGACAGGCTGATATTGAAGCCATCAGCTCGTTTCTAGGTAAGTGTGTTTGTGTGTGTGTTGGGGAGGGTGGGTGGGGTTAGGGGTTTGTTTGCTTCGCTTTTTATTTAGTGGTGGGGATGGGTGAGTAAAGGTTGCCAGCGACCCCTTCTTCTGCACAGTAACAAAATAAGTCAGTGAAGCCATTAATCATGATCAATGTAAGTATTTTATTGATATTTGGGCTTATTTTCCTCCTACATAGGCTGTTACCAACTTTACACCTCAATCAACTGTTGAAGAGCTCTCATCCAAATTGCAACGCTGAGATGTTTTGACTTTTTGCGCAATTAGACAAAAAATAACAGAAACTGTCGAACATTTTACCTTTTAGATTTCACTTTCAGGCGACAAGCAGTTTTTACTCGGGGACAAACTATGTGAATACGACGCCACCGTGTTCGCCATGGCGTCCAGAGGCGCCGACAGATCGTAAATTATCTGGTGCACAATTCGCCTTATAAAACTTTCTGGCGTACAAATTTCTGTAATTTTCCCATAAAACACCCGTAAATTTAAACAAACGCAAAAAAATAACTGGCGTTCTGTACGCCAGTGCGCTACTATGTCCGCTGCGCCAGTGGTGTCGCTCATCAAGTTCCATCTACATCATGCCCTCATCTCCTTACTTACCCTTAGTGGAAGGTTTGCAGATCTTACCATAAATAGAGCACTGATTTCGGGTGACAAGAAGTTTTTGTTTGGAGACGAGGCTTGTGAGCATGATGCGACTGTCTTCGCCATCTTGTCATGGTGTTTGTACCAGACAACTCCTTCGTCACCTTATTTGCCTTTCTTAAAGGGTGAGTGTTTCAGTATTGATGGTAACCTAGAGTTGCATCTTTAAAGATACCTAGAGTTACATGGTGACAGTGCCCCATAGAGGGGGTCCTCACCTTCCACCCTATCCTGGGGGGACGGTAGGTCTGACTGTCAGGTCTAGTGGACTTTCCAGCAAAGGTGGGTAAAGGTGGGCCTCTCCTGCCCTGCCATTTTGGGGCGGGGGGGGGGGGGGAGAGCGTCTGACTGCCAACTGTCATGGTGACATGGTGTTTGTGCCACATGATACTTTTTTGGCTTTTCTATGTGGAAAATGTCATCACAGACTTCTGAAAGTTGGTGTAAGGATAAGTTATGAAAAATTAAAATTTTGAACTTTATACCAAGAAACCACTTATTGTAGACAAGTGCCCGAACCTGGTTGGTTACGATGAAGACGACTTTGTGGCCGGACTGGGATGAATACATCACCCATGGACACACAAAGCTTTGCGAAAAATAGTCCGGCCCAAGAGCCGTTTCGGATTTTAGCCAACAAGGCTTGCTTAAAGTCATATTCAGAAACGTAACTTATATTAAACGTCTAAAATAAATTAACTTTAAGATAGATCAAAGGTTAAAGTAGTTTTAAGTTACTCGTACAAGTTACGAAAATCTCTGATATAATAGTTGTTCCTGTATTTGGTAGAAAACATACAGTCGCGTGAGAAAACAATAAAATATCCTACTGCGAGCTGCTTAAGTGGTTTTTAAGTCAGCGGTATGCCACAGTGTTGAGCCAAAACATTAAAACACTTCAGCTCCTGAAATTTTGATCTGCTATTGTTCCAAAATTGAAAGGAATTTCATCATCTGGTATCTAACAAATTTTAGTTTAAATTGTTAGTGATTGTGGTAAACAGATCAAAGTGAAATAAAAGTATACTTTAAAATGCCACACTGGATTGTTTGTTTACATCATAAATTACCACGTAAAATTCTTATTCTTAATCAAGTTTTTCAGAAATTCGTTTTACTAATTAGTCTGATTAGACTAATTAGTAAACTCCATGTGTGATTAATTTTTAGATTGCATAATACTAAAATTTGATGAAAAGAAGCAAAAAATTGTATGTTTTCATCAAGTTTCAGTAACTATGTAATCAGAAAAAATGGACTTTACTAATTAGTCTAATTAGACTTATTAGTACACATGATACATATCAATGGTAAAAATTCGCCAAATTAGCCAAGTTGAATTTCACGCTAAAATGTGTAAGGTATAAAGATGATGTGACGGCAATGCACTTATGCATTAATATGCATAATTAGGACCCCCCAAGTTAAGTGCCCCCACTGCGACAAATACTGGATCCGTCAGTGATTACTAGTACTGGTTTGCACCTCTAGAATGCAGTCCTTGCTATCTAGATCTGTCATTGTTACCAGGACTTCAGTAGATACATACCCTATCATCAGAGCTGGTATCCTCAGGGGCACATTTCTTGAGGTTGATACCACATATGCTGCAAAAAGGTAAATTAATACCAAAAAATCCTTTTGCAAGCTTAAAGAGTAGAGTAACACCTCATTTACCGCCCATCCCATCCAACATATCTGAACGAACTATAATCATCTTTCATTCAGCAAATGGTACTGTTACTTCACTCCTGGAGATAATGTATGTCAAAGAGTGGTCCTTGTGGGAGTTGATAGGCCTTTAAAATCCACTTGATTAGTCAAAATGTCAGATCCACTGCACAGATGAGTAGAACTGATCAAAACATAGGTAGATTAGTTCATACATGAATACAGTTGCTTATGTGTGACACAGATGTCACACACAAGGTTAATTGCCATGAACCCTCACTTTATTGTTGAAGTGTAAGATTTAACAAATCACACAATTAGTTTTTCTTGAAGATGCACCAGTTAATTGCAATATGTCAAACATGTGGACCAAAAGTGAATTAAAAGCCAATCTAAAGACGGCTGCATGATCTAGAGGCCTTCAGATCTGATAGAATGGTTTGGAAATGACACATGCACCACTCTAAATCTAAATCTAAGAAAATGATGCGTTTAGCATGACGTCATGTTGGTTTATTACCTAAGTTAGTCAGTGCGTTTTCATAAATTTAACGTTCATCCCTTGACGCATCAGCTCGTTTGCATAAACTTAATGCACAAAATGCACAAAATGTAGCGTTATGTTAGTTTATTACATAACGTTACCAGACAAGCATTCTATAATAAACCAACATACAACATTTAACGCTTGTTGGAATACCAAAGTCCTCAAATGTATTGTTCTTTCATTACTGTCTTAGCGTTTTAAAGATTGACTGAACGCTTCTGTCTGGAGTGTGAATTATGAATACTACACACGCATGTCTCAGGATGCTACGTTTTCATGTAGAACAGATACTTCAGAAGCATGACGGTCAGTGATCCTGGACAGATTAAATGGTGGGCGTTAAGTTTATGAAAACGAGCTGTGAGTACAAAGCCACTTCGAACCTGTGTCATACTCAGTTTTTTGACCCGTATGTCATTACTCTCACCTAAATAAACACTTTCTTCATTCTCTCTACGTATCCAGCTAGGTTCGGACACTTATATGTGATAAAAATGCAAATAAATTAATTAAAGAATGAGTGACCATACAATGTTACAGCCCTTAAATGTAACGTTAGTGAAATCATTACAAAATCAGCTGGCTAAATTATGATCATTTTATGGTTATGTGAAAACCACATGCAGTGTGCTCTGTAAGGGTCTCCATACACAGCATGTGCATGTGTAAGGGTATAATGCAGATCGAGACAATGTCTTATTGACCTTTAATAGCTTTAATCACAGATGGCATTGATGCATCCAATGCCCGTGGCTTTTAACATAGAGATAAAGTGAAGACCATTTAGCCAGCTGATCCTGCATGTG
Organism: Haplosyllis anthogorgicola; assembly: GCA_038406195.1. Classification (NCBI taxonomy): domain Eukaryota; kingdom Metazoa; phylum Annelida; class Polychaeta; order Phyllodocida; family Syllidae; genus Haplosyllis; species Haplosyllis anthogorgicola. The sequence goes on along the minus strand of JBCAUI010319074.1, from coordinate 9,475 downwards.
TAAAATACAACAAAGGACAAAAGTCGTTTGTTCCTGAAATCTATATTTGGTTCTACAAATAACTGATAAATGTATTTAAACTAACTAAAAACAAAAACTATTTACCTATTTTTAATTACGAAATATGTCTTTTCATTTTAATCTCAAAGTCATTTTGTCAACCTGGTCACCAATGATGGATCTAATAGATCTGCCCTTTGCCTATCGGCCAGAATCTGGCCTTTTAATTATGTTATTATCTTTCATGTACTATTTTGGAAGAACGCTGTGAAACTTCGATGTTTATCTCATATTTCATCACCATTTATATGTGTTGCAGAGCAAGTTTGTCTAGTACAAAAATTAGTGAGGGGAACAGTTGTAATTTGCGACATAAACAGCACAAAATGCCCGAAGACGACACCAAAGCAAGGTAAGATGTAGAATGGACATGTTACGTTTTACTTCAACTAAAATTTCTTCAGTATTTCTAGATACTGGTACACCAAACCAATTTAACTCTGATATGTAGGTCTATACTGTAGATATGTCTAATTAGTCTCACATAAAAGTAGTGAATTCATACATTTCAAACTAGTTAAACACCTAAAATTGATTTTCGAAGTCAATATTTTAATATGTAAATTCAGCACTGGCATGGTTAATTATTTGACACTAACAAAACATAGTTCAATTCACTTTCCATAATTTTGACTTGCAGTTTTATTAACGTGAAATAATGAAGAAATGGGTTCAAAGAATTAATATGGTAAAATACCAAGTCTGACAAGAAGATGATTTTGTTAAAACATACACTATAGTGTATTCAAAAGAAATTCTATCTAAGGATAGACCTCGACCAAGACCCGAACACTACATGATAAACACAACATGACATTTGCAAACACTTCGTTAATGCATAAAATGTCTGGTACACATTATTAAAATCTATCAATTTTATTTTAATAGAGTTTCAATAACACAGATGGAATTCAGTTAAAATTCAGGTCAAGAAATCATCACAGAGGTCTATTAAAAAGTTTCAACGCGAAATTTCAGTGAGTTCAGAGACATCTATTGGCCTGCCTATACCATTACAATCAACTTCAGGCGACACTTCACACAGGCCAGCATTTCCCGGCCCGAAACGTTTTCTTACAATTTCTTGATCTGGTTACGAGACGTGAAGCCAACTTACTACATGTACCTACCAAAGGAAAATTGTATGATGGTGTGCTGAACTGCAATAATAAAGTACAGGCCTTTCCTCCACCACACAATTGTGACAGCATCTGTCTTGCATTAAAACAAATGGAAATTTTTTGGTTATTTGTCACTAGAATTTTCAATGAAACCAAACTTTGTGGTTGATTCCTCTTCGCAATTTTGCACTATTCTCTAATTTTCTTTCAGCATGGAAGCCATGAAAAAGGACCGGGAAACCTGGCCTCGTGACACAGTGATAATTCATCAACCGGGACGAGGTCCCTGGGTCCCGAGTCTTTCTCCTTACGCTGTGAAGTAAGTCAGTACTTGCAGAGCATTTCCAGAACCAAGGCTCAAAGAGTTTATCAGGGGAAGAGGAAGGGAAGAGTAGTGGCTTCATGCTGTGTTTTTGTCAGAGCCAACAACCAGAAACTGTGGCTGAAAGGTGTGAGATGCATTGTGCTTCAATTACAATCAACACTGCTGAACATTTACAATCAGTGTTGAAAACTGTCACCAGTTGATTAAAATACCTAATTGCAAAAAACAATAAAGATGAGGTATAGTTATAATGAAAATTTGGTCAGAATGCATCCCTGTCTGGTGTCAATAAGGGCATTAGACAGGGAATATATATTTTGTCAAATGTTTTTTTGGTAAAAATAAAGAAATTTCAGCTTTAAGAAACGTTCAAACTTAACCGGTGCTCGGTTTGGGACATACCATGAAATCAGAGATACCTTGCAATAGTGACAATTCATGCTGTGCTGGTTGTTGTGAATTTGTACGGAAACGTCCCCAAAATAATGTAGTTTTATTTCTATTCACAAATTTTTTTGACACGAAACGAGAAGCATTTTCATGTTCTGGTTTAACCAGTGTTTTTCTTTTTTCATTTCCAGAATTGAAACGTATTGTCGGATTGCTAAGATACCATATGTCGTAAGTATAACAATGGCGGATCCAGCTTTTCCCGTACGGAGGGGGTGCCTGGCCTACCAACCCAATTTTCACCCAAAATTCGGAAAAAGATGCATGGAAATGAAAAGAAAATCAGCCTTTGGGTGGGGGCGGGGGGGGGGGGGCTCCTGCACCCCCTAAATTCGCCAATGTATAAAATAATTGAAAGCTCAGCCTTTACGTTGCAAAACACCCAATATATTTGTCACTCTCTAAGCATGCTCCATGGGCCATCAATGGGGATTCTCGATTTGCGATGGCGATTACGACCGCGTTCCTGCAAAAACAAATACACTGGGTGTTATCTATTGAAAGAGAAAAGTTGGCTTGATTTAAACAAATACTTGAAAATAAGTATTTTGTAAACACAAGAAATTTACAGTCATTTTCTATTGTTTCATCGGGTTTTCGGGTTTAGTGCCATCTTTTCAGACTCAAAATAATAAGCTATTTAATACAAAATCTGGAATGTCTTGCAGCGTTACATTCTGGTTTTTTTATATACCTTGTACATTAGATCTTACAGAATCTCTGCTATTTCTCATATATATGTGTATTTTATTTGAAGCTGGAACACGATTACGCTATGTCTACGGAGGGTAAAACGCCGTGGATGACGTACAACGACGACGACGTCGCCGATTCACACTTCTGTATCCAATATCTCAACAAGAAGTTCAGTAAGTGTAGTTTTTTTGGCTCATTTGGAATATATGCCAAAGAGCCTATAGAATCATGAAGTGTCTGTCGTCTGTCGTTGTCATTGTCATTGTCGTTGGCATTGTCGTTGTCATTAGCATTGTTGTTGTCGTCTGTGCACAGTCATCCTGAGCACACTATCGATCATAGAGACTTCATATCATGCAAACATATGCACCTGTGTCCCATCTCAAAGCCTAGCAAAAATTATGTTCATGTGACCTTTATTCTAAAATTGGCAGCCATATTTGTATTTTCTTTGAACCTTATTTGTGGACACACAGGGAAAGATACAGACTTCATATCTTGCAGTTATATGCATCTATATACCCTCTTTATTTCTTGTGAAAATTACATTGATGCTGCTTATATTTCTAGTTTGACAGCCATATTTGTGTTTTTTTATTGGTCACATTGGAAATTTGTGGTATTGTGACCTAAATTTCCTTAAGTATTTTGATAATGCCAAATGAGCTCAGGTCCATCTGGACCTATTTTTATTAAACTGGATTAGTCTAGGAAAATTGTGCCGATTTAAGAACCATTCGGAATTCTGAATTCTGTGATGTGCAATTGATGCAAACAAAAGTACAACATAAATAAAATAAAATTGTTCCAAAACTGATAAAACATTCTTCTTTTGGTGATTTTTGTTCTTCAGACATCGACCTAAACAGTCATCTCACCCCAGAACAGAAGGGAATTGGTCGAGCATTTCAAGCGCTGGTGGAGGACAACCTGTTTTGGTAACAATTAGATGCAATATTTCGCGGTGCACAGCTTACCGTTTCTTTAGTCTCTCTACTGGTGGAGACCTTTGTGCATTTATTGAAAACACAAATGACCCATGCTGTTCCAATTACTTCTGGTTCAAGACTGACAATTGAAATGCCCCCTTTTTTCCTCGTGTAGGGGCCCCGAAGTTATAATTAAAGGCCAACTTTAACATACAATTACAAGAGAATTGTATAAATCGTACGCGTAAGAGCATATGAGGAAACTGCTCTTGAAGGTATCGTCTCATAACTTCAATAGAATAAGGAGGGAGGAACGGCCGTGCATGCTTATGATCTTTTTGTTTACACCCACCATCTTGGTTTGATTTAATGGATAAATCCACTAAAATCCATGCAAGTATTAGGCATCATTCAAATAGACGTGTACTAAGTGATGCTTATGCATATCCTCTACTCTGTATTTGTAATTTTGTAGTTATAACGTATGATACCTTAAATAACATGGTTGAAAGTTACACACCCAGGAAATGCAGCTTACCTCACCTTGGCTTAGCTTAGCTAAGCTCCAGTAGTAAAAATATACAGGGATTTCATATGCAAACACGGGACCTAACTGAGCTTTGATGTAAGCATGGATGTTTCTCCCCCCCTGAGAATTGTCGTACACTGCATTGGAATACACATTGTACCAACCACTGTACTTCAAGCTTGGTAACCAAAAGTGAGAAAGAGGAAATGTGTTTCTCCAGATTGACACACTGAAGCAGGTGTGATGAGCTGCCATGTCACCAGGATGCTCCCCAAGGAGTTGATCTTGGAGGAGGTGGATCCTCCTAAAAAAAGGAATGACAACACTGAATGACCTTGCACAAGTGAACATTGTAAAGCACTTCTTGTACCATGAAAAATCAGTGGACAGGTGATATATGCAATGTAATAACAATAACCATTATAATTGTACACTAAATTTGCAGGGCTCTCGCCTTGGATCGCTTTGCTCACTCCCCTAAGGAAGAGGTGTTCGTTTTGTACGGTCGGCAGCACCACGATCCACCGAACTTTGATGAGGTGGTGATCGCTCAGGCTGAGGCGCAGGGAATCGGTCGTCATAGCGTCAGTCAGATCCGAGAGATTGGGTTCAATGATTTGGAGGCGATTCGAGACTTTCTAGGTAAGGCATGCAATATCCGATGGTGGATAGATCAAACGTCTTGGGAACAGGGACCTCCAATACAAATGGGAACTATTTACGCCAGCTGTCGCCTACCAGAGGGTGAAATTTCTACTGATTTTCAGACAATAGCCCATCAAAAGAACAGCGTAGAATTCTTTTCTCTCGATGTTCTTACTGGCAGGAGACTGTATTTCCAATGAGGCAATCTACAATATAGATCTACACCAGCAACAAAACATTGTGTTCAATTAAATTTTCACACCTCGGTGCACAAGGTGTGTTTGAGTGAGGGGTAGGAAGCAGTACTTTGGATCTGGAGGTTCAAGGATTTACCAATACCGTTTCACTGGCTTCCAAATCAAGTCTCTAGAATGACACTCCCGCCCCTTCACCACCACAACCACCACCACATCGCCTTATTTTGAGATTTATAAGTTGTAGTTTTGACCTTTATCTCAGGTGACAAGAAGTTTCTGTTAGGCGACAAAGTTTGTGAATACGACGCAACTGTTTTCGCTATGTTGTCGGCCATAAAGTACCAAGCCACGGCTTCATCTCCTTACACCCCTTTTTTGAACGGTAAGTCTGTCATCCACTAGAGGGGCGTTATGATTTACCCTCTATTAAAGCTGGTAGCAGTATACAAAATATACATGGGGCTTGTGGTCCGTCAGGTCTCGCACCTTCACGCTAGAGAAAGAAACATTCATAAGCTAAAAGGAAAGTCCAACATGTCATCATGATAATCACCTTGTAAAGGAAGAATGGCTGTATTCATAATGCAATGAAATTTAAGATGCGATCCAATCGTAAACGCAAATGCGATTGTGTTGAGTATCAATGTTGTAACATGGCTAATTCTCTGCACTGAGCACTGAGATTTTATTGACGGATCTCTGAATGAAATCGCATGCGGATTTTGACTGTGAGTACCGTGTATCTCTGGCCTAAGGCAAGGAAAAGAATTTACCACGGTTCATCACGATCTTATTCAGAGAAAATTTGTGACTGGATACGGATATATGACATAATTTTAAGGGTGTATTGATATTTTAGGATAACAGTGCTGAGAAAAGCATAGATTAAATGTTCAACGTGTTGCGTTCGAATGCAGCTGTTACGTTTGATCTGGGGTCAATTCAATTTGTTATCAATTAATCAATATATTTATTATAGAAAAATGCCCGAACCTGGTGGATTACGTAAAGAGAATGAAGGAAACATTCTGGCCGGACTGGGATGAATGTATCACTCACGGGCACACCAAACCCGCCACCAAATGACTCAACAACACAGAAAGGAATAGAAATTTTACAAAAAAGTTACGTAGTCGCAGTGACAGGGCTTATTAAAAGAGATTTTTTATGTGTGCGAGTTAGGTACGAAGATTTGTACTGTGAACTGTTTTTTATTTTAATTTGAATTTTCAGTTGCTATTATTTAGAAAATAAATATCATTGTATGTTACTAAATAAAATCTTTCCTGGTCCTGTTTTAATTTGTTTGGGTTATTTATTATTTTTTTTTTTTTTTGCTGTAGTGCATCAGCAAGAGCGATGACAATTTTTAACACAAAATTTAATAGCAGATCGTATAAATTTATTATCTCAGAAGTACTGCAACCAAAGACTATTATGACAAATTACCGCACTAATCGTGAATAACCACATATTCGACTATTTGTCCAGGCTCTATTAAGCGAGGTCAGTGGCCCTGTGTTGGGTCGTTTTCTGGAGCACTTCTTTCAGCCGGTCGTTATTTTAGAGCACTTCTTTCAGCCGACTGTTGTGTTTGTTCTGTGATTTTTATAAATCAAGTAGGTAAAGAAATTCAGTTTTTATTTACTTAACTTGATATAGTCATTGTTAAATTTTCACAAGAGGTTACAATAACTTCATTTGCGGGTCCAAAGGGGGCGTAGAAGAAAGCCTGGATCTGCCATTGAATTAAAGTACATAATACAGTGCGTCACGGATAAGTCGAACTTGAAGGGATATTTTAAAAAGTTTGACATATACGAAGTTCGAGTTACACGTTTTTACACGTTTTTACATTTCTTGCTTTACAAACATGTCAGTAATTTTATATTGCCTTGTTTTTCTCCAAATCTTTGACTTTACAGCATGATCTTCCAATAAAGTAAGTGCATCAAACACATTTTGAGGAATGCTTAAAGCTTGAAAAAATGTTCTTATGCCAGAGATGGCTTCAAGACACTGAGCAGTGTTGACAGTTACATTGTTAGGGACTTCATCTTCATCATCCTTTGTTTCATCTTCACTGATCTCATCTTCTTCATCTTTAAATTTGGCAGCAAGGATTGACTCCACAATTGATTCATCTGTTAGCTCCTGATTTGTAACAACTTCATTGTCAATCTCTACATATTCTTGAAATGTAGTGGGAATTGCAAGTTGCTCCTGGACAGCCTCCCATGCAGGATTTTCAGCTTCTTCTTCATAATGCATTGCTTGAACAGCTACTTCTCCTTCAACTGGTTTCACAAAGCCAGCTTTTTTAAAGCAATTTGAAATGGTAGTAGGTTTCACCTCTCTCCATGCCATGGCTGACATGTCAACTGAGTCCTTAATTGTGATTTTCATATTGCTCATATTTTGATTTTCTTCAATGGCTACAAGATATCTATGCACTAGTCGCCTCCTGTAGTGTAATTTAAAGTTTTTATGATTCCTTGGTCCAGTGGCTGTAGAACAGAAGTTGTATTTGGTGGCAGAAAATGTATTTCAATGTTAGTGTAAAATTTTTCCAATCAACTTATGTGCAGGGCAGTTATCAATGAGTAACAGAACTCTTCTCTTCTCTCTTTGCAATCTAGCATTCCATCTGGAGAGCCACTCATTAAAAATCTCTGCTGTCATCCATACTTTTCTGTTTGCCGTGTAAGTAACTGGCAGAGAATCCATCCTTGTGCCTGTGTAACATCTGGGTTTAATTGACTTTCCTACTACAAGCGGCTTGAGTTTATCAGTACCAGTCATATTTGACCCCAGTAGCAAAGTGATTCTTTCTTTTGAATGCTTTCCTCCGTAACAAGTTTCACCCTTCACAGTGTATGGCAGTAAAATGGTGTTGATATAATCCACAGAGGCACTTTCCCCACATTCCTTCTTGCTTCATATTGATACTGCCTTCTATTTATGAATACCTCCTTAGGAGATGCTGACTCCAGCTGTTAGTGATTAATAGACCTAAATGCACTAGCAAAAATATAAACACAGTGCTGGAAGTGATTGCATGGCCTGGTCACTGTTACAATCAATTAGGTGTGAGGTGTGACTAACTGGGGCATGAAACAATGCAATGCATGCTGCATGTCATTTTAGCATGGTACAGTGTTTACATCATGAACATTGGATCTTTATTGTTCCATTGTGAGCACTGATCTGTGACCCTAGGTGCTTGAACTAGGAATCAGGGCACCAAAACAAATTAGCCTGACATCTGCTTGGAATTCTGTCAACTAATCACTCCTGGTTAAAATATTGTAAATAGAAGCCGTATTAATATGTACTAGGCCCTTTTTCTTAGTACAACAGTACAGGAATCCACTATTAGCCTCAAAATTCTCATATCCAATCTACATTGCAAAGCTAAAAGAGAAATGACATGATTTATAGGGGGTACTAGGGGCTTAAATGCATACTATCTAGTTGTTTTTACATGCTAATGTGTCATTTTATCATTTACTTTCATTTTTAAACAGTTACTTTTCTGCCTTGGCTTTTAGCATTTTTCCATCCAATGGCACAGGAGTAGGCCTGCTTCTTACTTCTTTAATCTACTGGAGAAGAGCCTCTTCTATATCTGAATATTTCCCCTCTTTCAGTTTCTTCCTTTGCACATTTACAGATCCTGGTTCAAACTCAGAAAGAATCTGTTTGTTCTCTGGCTTTGCCCATGTTGAGATACTGAGATTCTAAGATTCCTTAGAAAGTTTGCATGCCTTTTTCAGGCTGTCATGGTCTGAGTTCAAAAAGTACAAAAAAGTTCACCTTATCTGCTTCTTTAGGCTCTAGGGAGAATGAAAATGGTTCCTCTTATGCAAAAGTTCGACTTTTAAAAGTTCCGCTTAGACAAATATTTTATCAGTATATCGATTGAAATCCAACCAAATTATTTTAAAAGTTCGACACATGAAAAAGTTCATCTTACGCGTGTTCGACACATCCGTGGCGCACTGTAGTTAAGTTGTATTTCACCACATATTTCTGCAGCAGCATGTCAAGATTCATTGACCATCCATGGTTACCGTACCTAGCGACAGGAGGTGTTGCCATAGCAACTATTATTGTCATTAAGAAGTTACGATCTCGTAAAAGGTAACAAAACATATCTTTTGTTACAAGACAAATTCTGTGATTTATTGGAGTTTTACTGGACAGTTACTTCATCGCAAATTTTGAGCCAGTTTAGGAGTTGTTAGGAAATTATACCAACATCTCTACAATATTTGCCAAATTTAGATTTTCATAACAGTAACAGGAAAATATAAATATATTTTATTTTAAATTTAACACACGTGTATTTTTCAAATAATTGTAAAAACAATACGACATTCGTTCCAAACAACATAGATAACGAGTTGATCAGAGATCAAGGCCCCAGCTCGACCCCCATCACTGGGGGGAAAATGGCAATTACGTGAGAACCGCTTGAGATAGAGACTCAAACTCAACGGCATTTTCATTTAAATCAAAAA
>JBCAUI010318963.1:0-15324 GCA_038406195.1 Haplosyllis anthogorgicola | reverse complement strand
CTGTTATTTGAAGCTGGAGATAAGAACTGGAGAGCTGTTCAAACTCATAAAATCTGTAACAGTTTTTGTTTTGGGGAGTTTTGTACATGTTCGCCAAAAAATCCCCCCAAAAACTATGAGAATGTTAATGAGATAATGAGAAGGTAACTGAAAACCGCCAGTTGGGAAATACACATGTACACGACATGTAAGGTTTTAAATTTTATTGTTTGGATTACATTTCTTGCCGCACTGTGTCATAGGAATCCCCCCCCCCCCCAAAAAAAAATAGCAGATGACATCAGTAACATGCGGCAACATACAGCTACCTCGGATTTGCTGCTAAGTTTTGTCATGAGTTGACGGGAATTTTTTTAAAGATTTCGTTGATATTTTTAAACAGTAATAATGTGTAATAATCCAAATGATTAAAAATGAAGCCTAAAAATATTATTAATAGATTCGGAGAGCTGCATAAGGCATTCAAGGTATCAATTCCCTAACCACTAGCGAACTTTTGTGAAAAATAACCTTAAGTGTGTATTCTTTATTTTTTTTATTGCAGTCTAGATGTCAAAATGTATGGAAAAAATTTGTGTGTGTGTCTGCTTCTAACAGTGATAACTTCTGTACTTACACAAGGTAAGATTTATTTTCATTCATTAAGTCCAAATTTACTTTCTATGTAGTGTTTAGAAAAAATGGACAGTAAATGGCAACTTCAATTCTCATAAGAGATCACAAAGCGATAGAAACAAAATACCATTTAGTTATCATGACAATAAGGTTGGAACTGTATTTGGAGATTAAAATGGAAAGCCCTAATTATGATTGATGTTTTGCATACAGTGGAATCTGTCTGAGCGGCATTTTGCTTTTTTACGGCATTTTTCCCCCTGACATGAATCCTCAATATTCATGTTTATTGAGGCTTTCGTTATATGTGCGAAAGATTCTTTGTGGGCTTAGGCCTGATCCTGGAGCCATGAAAACACTTGCACCCCACCCCACCCCAAACCACCTCACCCCACCCCAAACCCACCCCACGTCACCCCAATGAATCTTTCACATATTTAAGTTGGTCAGGTGTGGTGAGGAGGACTGGGCATGCATGCTCCAGGCATACATGCACCCAGCACACACATGCCTGGCACATATGCACCTGGCATGCACACACTGGGCACGCACACACCAGGCATGCACACACTTGGCATGCATGTGTGTGTGTGAGTATGTGTGTGTTTGGGGGGGGGGAATACATATTATTTCTTGAACGGCATGGATGCCTTTTGCGGTATTCAGGTCATCTAAAAGTCGGGTGCCGCCCAAAACAAGTTCGGCTGTAGTTCTTGTATCTTTGTATTAACATATTTAAATAAATTTGTGGCTTCAGGTGATGAAACAGCTGCCAAAACATGTCACCAACAAACGACCTGTGGAAGTTGTGTAGCAGCAGGAGCTAAATGTGGCTGGTGCACGCAAGAGGTACTGTTTATTGCTGATTATGTAAACATCATCTCTGAACTGCAGTGTTAAATTCCTTTCAAGTTTGTCATCAAATTTTGTTGTGTTTTCCGTGTACATGTACATAGATCTGTATAACAAGTGCCACTTCCAGTGCTATTCCAGAAACACTTGTACATTGAATTGACGTTTAAAGAAGTACTATATGTGCATCACTGTATTGACGCATATTTTTATTATTTCAGGGATACGACACTGGAAATAAAAGAAGATGTGATATATTAGAGAACCTCGTAGCGTTAGGATGCGAATATAGTTTTATCAAGCAACCTGATCACGAAGTGACGGTTGACCAGGTTAAGACAGTTTCTGTGTTAGTTTAAAAAAAATTGTGCAACAATCTGAATGCTAAGTTATTACGAAACATAACATATGATAGTCTGGAAACATGGGTCATTTTGAGTACAATGAGTATTAGCATTTAACGCCCTGCGTATCATGCATAACACATATAACCAGTGAAATTAGTTAGAAGGGTTGAATTAAATGTACATTGTTAATCCAATTGCAGGATTTAGATGTGCGCAATGCAGAAGATGGTAAAGAAGCCATCCAGCTGAAACCTCAAGAGCTCAGTATAAAAATAAGACCCAGTAAGTATTGCGTATTTAGATTTGTTGTTCGTAGATGAACATACTTTACTCTTTCATACCCCATGTATTACCATTTGAAAGACTTATAATACAGTAAGCAGATAATGTAGTGGTTTTTTATGCTTTTCACTCACAGATAAACCCTACAAGTTTAATGTGACATTCCGACAAGCAGAGAACTATCCTGTAGATCTGTACTACGTTATGGACCTGTCCTATTCTATGGGTGATGATAAGTCCAAGCTAGCCGAATTGGGAGATTTACTGGGTAAGAGAAGTTTTACATTTATCCTCCTTAAGACGTGTAACAAGAGAAGCGAATTCCTGGCGAATCATTATTGCCTTTGTTCAGAGAACAGTCCCAAAAATACAAGCAAATTTCATGTAAAATTGGTTGTGTGAATTTTGTATTAGAAATGATCAATGTTCGTTGTAAATTGCAGTCAAAATATAGATCATTTGAGAAAAAAAGGCTTGCATGTATTTTCTAACCCACTTTCTTCATGATAGAAAGAACAGCTCGTAATTGCATTTAATTTTTATTTTTGTAGCCGAGTCTATGTCTGAAATCACTACTAATTTCCGTCTTGGTTTTGGATCTTTTGTCGACAAGAAGACAATGCCCTATGTTAGCATGATACCAGAAAAGTAAGCCTTGCCACTTAAGTTTACAATTGAATGTATTAGATTGTCACGTCAAGGCCAGTAACACGAAGGATAGGCGGATCCTAGATTTTACTGGTGTGAAAATATAATTGTATATTCTCCAAATGCGTAGACAGCATTCTCAATTCTTTGCTTTAATTCTACAGATTAGAGACACCCTGCACAGGATGTGCGGCACCTTATGGTTTTCATAACCAACTTCGTCTTACAGATGATACATCACAGTTTAGGGTATGTATAGTAGCACCTGTTTTAAGCGGCACCTTTTTATACGCATACCTGCCTTTTACAGCTTTTTTTGTTGTAATTTGAACCCGTAATATTCATGTTTGCCCGTATTGAATGGTATACCTGCCTTTTATGGCATTTGAATCCTAAGAAATTAGGGTGCCACGCAAAATAGGTTCTATTGTAATATAGATATGTACATTTTTTATTTGCTTGAACAACAATAAAATAAAGTCCATCTCTTTAGTAAATGATGTAAATTTCTATTTGTGCCAATGTGATTACTCTATTGCCTATGCATGCAGTGTGATTCACTCCACATGTTATATTTATTACAGACCAAGGTACTTGCAGCACCAATCTCCGGTAATCTTGATTCACCCGAAGGCGGATTTGATGCAATAATGCAGGCTATAGCTTGTAAGGTATGGCATATCGTTTTCTACGTGTACGTCAGATATTTGAATGTAAAAGTCATTCAGAGTATTGGTAGAATCTAGTAGCCTGATCGGTCTTGTACAGTCTCTCCAAGTAATCAATTTAAATGTTCACATAAAGTTCACGCGTTTTAGTACATATTTCGTATTTACTGATCGTTTTATGTGTGTACAAACCATTAATGTGTTTGCTGCATTTAAATGAAAATATAGCAAGAGATTGGTTGGCGTGAAAAATCCAGGAAACTGCTGGTCGTTGCGTCTGATGCCGATTCGCACTATGCTGGTGACGGAAAGGTATTGACGTGAACAAATGTATATCTCACACGCGTCATAGATTTTGAAAACTGTTACGAATCTATGATTAACAGTTATATTTGGGCTGCAATCGACTCTATACGATAGTAATGTAAGTTCGTGAGCATCGCAAGGGTTATGGGACTAAATGCCACTAAAATACTGTGCTCTTAACAGAGCAACTATCGTAGACGAATCTTCATCCTTGTACATGTAGTTGGCTTTGCCTGTCGGTTCCTACAGTTCTGAACGTTCTATGTTTATAGAGTCGATTGTAAAAATCGTCAGAAATATCAACCATGTAAATCGCTGCACCATTAAAGTTAACACCCCACCCACTATTATACGGAAGATGGCGGATGGCATGATATTGATTTGTTTTGAGATTTTTAAATTGTGAATTCACATGCACAGGACTGATATTTCTGACGCACGTATGTTTGATTGTTCTTGTCAACTTGTGTTGAACAATCACTTTCATTAATATTAAGTTATTCTTCAGTTTCAGAATCTGCTGTGCGAAATGCAAGTTCTGTTCTGCAGTCTGCTCAGCATCTTGGACACTGTTCAGTTACTGTTTCTATATTCGTTGTACTGTTTATGTACCTATGATGAACAAGCAAGACGTTTTTGGTCGTTCTCATCATCTTCTTATTCATAAATCTTCACTTTCTTTTATTTTACTTTCTGACATGCGCACTTGCAGAGTGAGATTGGATGGAGAGAAAACTCTCGTAAAATGTTACTGTTTTCCACGGACGCAGGTTTTCATTATGCAGGCGATGGGAAGGTATTTGTCTATTGTCTAAGGGTCCGTAAGCAGCGGAAACATGTACACCGTTCTTCCTGATTATGTAGCGGAAAATTCTAAAAAATGTCATGCAGTCATCGGTAAAAAATATTGTGTATTTAGGCCTCAACATTGATAAGGGATTTTACAAGTGCTGAACTATGGGATAAATATATGCAAGTAAATTAAGAAATTTAGAAAAATAAGTTGCACTTTTGTAACAATTTTTATTTGTTGTGATCGATTATTCTCATGCCGTGACCAATTCAGGAAGAACAGTAGATATTATTAAATGTCAGGGGAGGCACATTGCACATAGATATATTTTGTTTTAGTATTTTATTGCACACCATATTTTCAGTCCTTTTAACCTTCCACGTTGCATTGTTTTGATATCACCATAACCCACTACCATATCTCATAACTACACTACACATCACTACACTACACTAATGTGCCATTGATTTTTTATGAAACGAATTATATTCTTACATTCTTAACAATCAAATTAGTCTTATTTTCCAGTTTTGTTGGTTTTACGCTATGCTATTAAGTACTGACACAAAAAATACCTATTTCACCTGCATGTTAGAAGAATTTATTTAGTGCTATTTAAACTGCTTCCTTTAAAATTAACATAGAAAATATAATAAAAGAAAACTGATTTTCTGATTTTATAATATAACTGAGGTAATGAAGGAGTAGATGTCCATTTTGATAATTTTTTCCACTGTAAAATTTTCATTTGTGTCGATAAACCATCTTGATGCCATTCTGAAATATTCTAGAACACTAACTCTGCATGGAATATTAACAATATTTCAATTAATGATTTTCTACAAATTGTTTTTAATATTATTTGTTTTCGTTCCGTAGATTGTAAAAAGTTTTTAGTCTTTAAGTCGCAAGAACATTACTGAAATCAAGACCACGTGGAATAATATGTAAAAATTAATGCATGATTGAATAATGTTAGAAATTTCCCTTTGTTGAAAAGTAAGTTAAGATATTACTTAAGCAGCTTGTCTTCATAAACTTAACCTCCATCCTTTAACGCAACAACGTGAATAACTGCACTAGTTTTGATGCATAAAGCAACATGTTGGTTTATTGCGTAACGCTGATCTGGTTGCGTTAAGTAATAAATCAATATAACGTTACCCAAAATGCATTGATTTCTTGGAATTGGAAGTGTTAAAGTTTAAGTGTTGCGTTAAGGGATGGGCGTTAAGTTACGAGTTGAAGGTTAAAGACATTAGCTTATAAATGCACATTACATTGTAGTTGGGAGGTATCGTTAAACCTAATGATGGTGACTGTCACTTGGACCCTGCTGGTTACTACAGTGAATCCTTGAACCAGGACTACCCGTCAATCAGCCAGATATCCAACAAAATAGCCGACAAAAAGGTACACATTTACAACTGTATTGTTAGAACATTTGTGTGCACAACAAAGATATCAATGACCGGAAAAAATGTGATATTTGTATATTGCGGTGAAATGAACACCTAAGTGCATTACTTTTGTGTTCAGCATAAGACCAAACTTTTTTATTTGTTGGATTACGTATTTCCGCCGCTCCCAGAAATCAAGAATTGTAACGAAAACTGAATCAGACACCAAATAACCCAAAAAAAGTAACATTAGTCACATTGTCACATACCTTTTGGAAAAATTATACGTTTTTTTCATAAATTATAATAGAAAAAGGTAAAATATACAGCAAAGTAAATTAAAAAGTAAAATTCCTATCGCCTCTCAAAAGTTTACTCCATTGAAGCGTTGTCCAACAAATAGAAAATGTGCTATTATAAACGATTTGTGTCATGGAAGGAAACTTACAGTAATCATGAAATGTAATCTTACAACATGCCGATAAACAAGAATTTAATGTAAATAACCATTTGAGATCTGCATTATATTTGTAATGTTTGTCAGGTCAATGTGATATTTGCTGTAACTGCAAATCAAGTTGACACGTACAAGGAACTAAGCGACTTCATAGAAGCTTCGGTTGTGGGAGAACTTGCCAATGACTCGTCTAACGTCGTAACTCTTGTTAGAGATAACTATGATGTAAGTGTCTCTTGTGCAGTTTTCCCCGTTATAATGCACCTCCAGTTGTGCCATTTAAAAGAGAGAAAATACAAACTGCTAACCAATCAAGATTGATTTGTATTAAGGTGTAGTTGTGGTTAATTTCACAGAGGTAAAATCGTGAAATATCCCAAAAATATGATACGGTTCAGCTTTAAAGAATAATATTTCAAAGACAGGCTGAGGTGCTTAGCCCCTGTGTTTTGTTCTGCCATGTATCATTATTTTAAATATTTTCTGCTAAACTTGCCATGTTTCATTACAGAAAATCTCATCAGTCGTGAAGTTGAACGTTGAAGGCAACGAAGGAGTGGACGTAACCTTCAGAAGCAAGTGCTTTGGGTAAGTTAATGTAAAGGACGTTGCTATAAATCAACAGTAAAGTTGAACATGCGAGTCTCGTCGATCCACTTGAACTCAGAAACTTCAGACCAGAAACCAGTTCAAGTGTTCAGTACTGCAGCATCATTTCGCAATGGATGTGTAAGTTTCTGCATTGTGCGCATGATAAGACTAGGTTCATTCCAAGAAATTGGCAACAGTACGCGCACATTTCTTTTGTGTGTCCTGTAACCCCACACGTTATAGTGCATATGCGTGCAGTTTTTTCAGTTGAACCCTGTACGTCCAACAACAAGGAAACATCCACAACAGTACCTTGGGGATATATATGTCATATTTAAATGTTCTGACGGCGTTTAACAGTGTCGTTTCTATTTTTTATTTTATCCAGCAAAAGGAAATTCAGGTACAAGTTTCATTTACAGCTAGCTTTAATACATTGATAGAGTATTCGCTACTGTAGTATCAATGTTGTAAAATGTGCAACAAATTTCACATACATGTGGTTTTATAAATCTGCACTCGGTGTTCAAACACACCATTGACGTGTTCGAACAAAGACAAGAAGAATGTTTTATACATTACCACAAAATTAAAAATTTGCATGGAGATATTTCTGCTTTTGTGTCCCATCGTAAGTTTGAAAGTACTCGTCTGCCCATGTTGTACCTCCATTAAAGGCCTAAAGTGCAGCAATCCAAGTTATCTAACCACTACTTTATTTTTACCAAGTCGTAATAAAAATGTAAGGCTCAGACCCTTTGTTTCTCTAAAACTGCCAATTCTCGTAATGTTTTCGAATAGCTGAAATGAAATGCCCCCTGTCTGTTTTCAAATCCCCCCTCTCTCCCTTCCAATGACTTACTAACGGAGGCCGTGAAGGAAGTACATGTTTGATACGTTCAGAAGCAGTCATGGAAAGATTTCAAATGCATCATTCGTGTAAAACGACTGTAGTGCTCAATAGAAGCTACAATAGTCTACTTTACTTCTTAGCATACACGTGTAAGAAATCTCAGAATGATAGACACAAGATCAATTTGAGGTCTTACCATGCATGACATTCCACCAAACGAGTTATCCCCAGCGTTTTCTTACATATGGCATAACAGAATCGGTCATTGCCCGCAGCTTTTCTAAAATGACCATTTTTAAGTTTTGTCAGGTGCATACAAACAATTCAAAAATGGATTATTCTCTTTCAGCAATGAAACCATCGAAACTGCGCAGTGCAAAGGACTCGGAATTGGGCAGAACGTTACGTTTGAAGTTAGTATTGAAGTGCCTGAGTGCCCAGCAAATCGTGAAGACTGGAAGAAAGACATTAAGATCTACCCAGTCGGTTTGACAGAATCGCTGGTAATCCATTTGGACATGATCTGTGAGTGTGACTGCGAACTGCCAAAATACGAGGTAAATTTTTGCTTCCCTCCCAGGCCAATTTTTTTTTTGTTGTTTCTTGGATGACGTTTCCCACGGCTCCTAGAAATCGAGAATTGTTAAAAGGAAAAAAAAGTATTGGAGCACAAATAACCCAAAATCTTGTTTCAATAATTTACATTGACAAATGGTCTTGTATGTATTCATACATTTGTTTTCTTGATCACTATGAAAACACCTGTATCGCAATTTCTAGGAGAGAAACAGTCCTCGTTGTAACAACAGTGGAACGTATGAGTGCGGTGCGTGCACATGCTATGGAAAGAATTACGGCAAGAACTGCGAGTGTGACGGCTCTGAGCAGACAGGGGACGACTACAATGCTGTCTGCAGAAAGTAAGTGCAGATGCCAGTTCATTTCTTTCTGTGGACTAACATTACAGCGATTAGTTTTATTGAATAAAGCACAATTTTCAGACGAAAGGCTATTGGCACCTTTGCAAGCTTTTCTTGAAAAGTCTTCCAAGATTCAGACCGGATTAAATTCGAATGAATGTGCGTATCTCCTTTAGGGAGAGAAAAAGATGATTTTTTAGCGTAATTTTGTTGACATTTTTGTAACCATTAACTTGTTTTATTCCAAGAAACAATCAAAGCGAGGTTTGTGAAGGCCGCGGTATATGTGCATGTGGAACTTGTGACTGTAACCCAATAAGCACCTCAGATCCGAGCAAAAAGTACAGCGGCAGCTACTGTGAATGTGATGACTACTCCTGTGATTACTATGACAATCAGCTGTGCGGAGGTACGAGCTGTTTCTCACATTTTTTTTGGTGTTGTTTCTAAGTTGTTTTTGTTGGACCAGGGTCTATTTGTGGGGCCACTGATTACCCCTGTTTTGGACTTCGTGTGACCATCCCCAGGGTGGATCTCTTGCCTGCACTCTTGCTTGCAAGCGGTCATCCCAAGGGTCACATCTGGTATGACACCTGCCTTTTCTACAAATAGGGGTGTACACTACACATGTGCATACGGCATAGCTGGCTTTTCTCACATGTTGTTCAGTTCATAGTTAAGACTTTGTAATCAGGGTGCGGTAATCAGGGGGGAAATTAAATTGAAGCAGGGCCTTAAATATCCTTCAACTTCAACGCGCTGAGAACAGGCAGTGACAAAGGGGAACCTATGGAGTCTCGGCAGAAAAGGAAATCCGATGATATAGACGCTGAAACTAGATTGTTATACCGATCAGAACAAAAGATTGGATCACCTTGTGATGGGTAACCTATGTGGAAATGTTTTACTGTACCCCAACATGATTTTTAATTTTTGATTTTAACGTGGGGTAGGGAAATGTAATCCCAACCGGCAGAGTTTAAGGGAATAATTTGTCTTTGAATCGAATATTTGGCAGGAAAGTTTGAATGAATGAGTTCTGTAATTCAAAAATAAAAAGCAATGCAGTTTGGTCTATGACATCGGTACGATGTTGAGCAGAATTACACTATTTTTTTCATATTTAAAGGACCCGAGAGAGGTGTCTGTGAGTGTGGTGTTTGCAAATGCAGCAAAAAATACAATGGAACAGCTTGTGAATGTCCTATCAGCCAAGAGTCGTGTATTGCTGAAAATGGGGTAAGAATCTGTAGATAATTAAAATTAGTACTGCCTGCCACTTTGTTGGCAGTTCCAATGTGTGTTACTAAAATGTGCTTCACATTATAATGCTTAATCTTTGAGTGGCTACTGTCACTAAGTAAACTTGGTATGATTGTAGGAATTGTGCAATGGGAAAGGAACGTGTAGTTGTGGACGGTGCACATGCGGAAAAGACACTTACTACAGAGGGCCGACTTGTGAGGATTGTCCGGTAAGTAGGTTTCGTCAGCTCTGCATAATCGGCTAAGTCAGTTTCATTTTTGATTGAAATTAAAGATGAAAATTATTTCACTTGAAAAATTGCTTAAAGGACAAAACTGTGTGAAGTTTCAGTTATCTTTTTGTTACCCTTAAGTGAATTGGATTGACTGAGTTTATATTATTGCAGACCTGCAAGGGAAAATGTGATGCCAATAAGGCATGTGTCCAGTGTCGTGCTTTTGGCTCCGGTCCAATTGAATTTGAGGATGACTGTGCTGCAAACTGCACACATGTGACACTTGTCGATTCCGTGGAAGGTATGTTAATGACGTAGCATTTTTTATATTTTAAATTGTGTTGTTTTATATTGTCCAAACACAACCAGCTGTTAAGATGCCTTGATCTGTGTCGCTTCAAGAGGAATTTAGATACTTCAATGGAATGTTGGCATCAAAGTGGTTAGAAACAGAAATAAGCTAGTGAGATGCATATTGCACATCAACACTTAGTGTATGTAATATTTTATTATTTCAGAAACAAAGAGTCGTAAGTTGTGCACCTTCCAAGACGATGATGGATGCATGTTCTACTTTGCCTATGAGTACGACAGTGATAGAGTGTTTGCACAGAAGACCAAAGGTAAACATAAAATTGACAAATTTCTTGTAAATAGTGGTAGTGTAAGACCATGATATAAGTTGGTCCCGTATTGTAATAAGAAATAATATACAGTGATGCCCGGAATTTAAACAAGCAAATGTAACATAAAGTATGAATCTCTTCTCACAGAATGCCAGGAGCAGATCAAGCTCTGGTGGATCATTCTTGCGATCATCTTGGCCATTCTCTTGATCGGTATCATCCTCCTGCTCATCTGGAAATGCTGTGCTACCCTCATCGACAGGAGAGAGTTTGCCAAGTTTGAAAAAGAGAGACAGAATGCTAAGTGGGACACTGTAAGTATAACATGGCAGTCTTCTATGATTTTATCACAGTGAAATGTTTTTCTCAGTGGAGATATAAATTAAACTTTTTATTTATTTCCTCACTAATTATGTTAAATTATAATATGAAAACCACCCATTACAGTGGTTTTTAAGACGGTAGATAAAAAAAATACACTTTTTATTGTGTTGAAGTCTAATGTTGTAACCCTTCTGTCTTTCAGGGAGAAAATCCTATTTACAAACAGGCAACGACAACCTTTAACAATCCGACCTACAAGGGCAAGAATTAAGGACCAGAGACCAGAACGCGAAAATGACTTCATTTTAGATCTGCAGAAAAGAAGAAATCTACTGTTTCACAAGCCTTTATGTGTTCATACACATCATAAAATAATAAACTCAGGATCGTGTCTTTATAAAACAAATTATAAGTGTTGTGCTAATAATGTAAGGGATTTTATGTCAAGTTTATGAAGTGTAAGGCCTCGGTTGAAATGGTGTGTTAGACACTGTTAGTTGTAAACGTGCCATGACAAGAAGACTTTGTTACATTATTGGTTCGATTTCTTGAAGTGATCCTACACGAAAAGACCGCTGCATTTTCAAGTCCACGAATACTGACACTAATATTGATTGGTTGTACCACTACTTGAACAAAAAAAAAAACAATCGGAAATAACAGGAGTTCATTGTAAGTGTGGGATGTCGGGGTAATTTGTCCGCGGTAAATGTTTTATTCAATTTATGATGAAACCTTTCGTGCCATCTCATTACTTGTGTCACAAATGTAAGTGAAATGGGGTATGGTGTGATTAAAGTGTGCAAAATGGTTTTTGGGATGAGAGTGAAACCTATGGTGAGAGAAATATGTGCGGTGTGCAGTGAATTATTAAAATGGTGCTGTTCCATTGGAACGATCGATCACACAAAGCATTGTTTGAATGACTGTGTGGAGAGAGAGAGTATGTTATGAATGGATTGTAAGGTCAGTAGATAGTGGTACAAAATAGAGCTACAAAATGATAGGCAACACTTATTGCCAAAGTTTTACACCACCTTAATTACCTGTGTTAATTTTATTTCGTCTTGTGTGTCCCAATTTGTTTTTATACGTAACAGTTTTCCAGTAGAAACAACCTATTGTACCTTGTGCATCGTGACCAAATCATCGTATTTTCTGTTTTCTGGCAAAAAATAAGCCGAATAGGGATGTGTATGTAAAGCCATTTCTTCTTGTACACTTGTTTTACTCTTTACATAACGTAGTGTCTAAGAATGTTTTGTTCGTACCGATACTGATGTCTTTGTTATATAGCAGCATCGAAATCAAACTCTACTGTGTATGTACAGATATATACTTATTCGCTCTCACCTGTTACACACCACTAGTGATTTTGTACAGTGTTAAGGGTTTACCGTAATGTCTTCCCCCACGAGAATTGCCCTCCACGTTTGTTAAACAGTTTATAATTAACTTTATTGAAAGCAATATATTAAGACCTTACGACAGATCACATGATAATCACAGTTGTTAAATCTACTTTGTGCTTCCATAAAAACTGTATACTGAAAAAAGTAACGTTGAGGTGTACAGGTTGCAGATGATGTTAAAGACTCCAGACAGATTTAATATTAAAAAAAAACACTGCATGTTAAAAAATACCAATATCTTGTTTGTGAACATAAAAAGAACAGAAATAATGAGTGTTTCAATTTTTAGTGTGTCTGTTGTGTGCGCTGTTTCAAACAGCTGAGTAGTATCGTTATATAATATAGATGTGAGTGATACTATGTAGATATGATTGCGATCTATGCACTAGGATATTTATTGAATTCTGTAAATTTGTTTTCTATATATGATAGAGGTTATATAATTAGAAATCGCCAAAGTGAATCAGTTCTTTCGCCGCTATTATAGGAACCATTTGCCTAAAAGAAAGCTTCTATCAAGTTGTTTCTACCCTGCAAATTGTTAACAGCTTTATTGATACGTTCACTATCATACACAAAGCGTTAAATTCATTAGAACCTGTCTTGAGCGGTACCCTAATTTGTTAGACGTACAATGCCGTAAAAGGCACGTATGTCGTACAAAACATGAATATTAATTTAAAGTTTCATTTTACAATACTGCCGCACAATAAGGTTCCGCTCAAAGCAGATTCTACTGTTACAGAATACAGGGTACAATGCAAAAACGTCTATTGTGCCAAATAACGTGCTAAGTTCACTCACATTCCTCGTCACAGACTTTCAAGATTGTGAACTCATTTGGACAGAAATGCAATGTTACAAAAAAACCTGTGAATTTCATTGGGTGACAACTTGACAGTAGTTTTCCAAACCCGTGCTATAGTTATAGATGCATAATTGCATAGAACCTGCTATTTTAGGTTTACAAATTTTAGTACCCTTTGCTATAAATAGTGAGCATAAATGTTTACATGTGCGTAAATAGAACTTATTTATACATGTCACAGTTATGCAAAATGAAGTGCAAATTATGTATTATAATATTTTTATACTTTTAGTACAATTTTTTACGTTCGAAAAGTGTATATATGATTATGTTTTGAGTTATAATGTAACACGATTTTTATAGTTCCATTGCAAGGATTGTGTGAAACATGCTTTCAGCGTTATTGTAATTGCACGCCAAATACGTGCCTACAGCAAAATCTGGTTTTCACTGGCAAAATGTCAAGTAAATGTTATGCAAGTCACACGTTTTGACCTTTGTGCATCAGTAATTTCAACATTCACTTTTACGAAAACGAAAAGTGTGGTCTTTGAAAGCAGTTTTTCTGTATTGCATCACAAGCATGACTGTTGAATGAAAATTCTATCAGTGCCAACTTTATGTACTGTTCATGACATTTTTGTTGTTCACCAAAAGACAGTAATACATTGTCATTATTCAACTGACCTATCAACTGGGGTTATTGTGGCTCTTTTAAACAGTTACGATCAAGTTGGAAATTTGCCTTTGTATTTCTGAACACTCTGAAAGTTATTTTGAAGCCAATTTTGCACCGAACACAGCGAAAAAAATAATTGTCAAAGTCCGAAACTGTACAAAGTTTAGTAACTAGTACCAGAAAAAACAGTAAATATGATCAGTCCGCTCATTTTTATAGGGCTATCCAGTCAGAAACAACCATAAAACTGTGGACATAGAAAATAATTGTTGTACAGAGGAGTTCATGAATAACCACTTTTGGTATTTGTGTGAGTAATACAGGTTGTTTGTTTATCATGGATAGCAATAAAGAAGGAATTTGCTACATGTTCCTAGAACACCACACAATTTATTTCCAGTTACAGTGTAAATTTTTAAAGGGAATACTAACCAGATTAGAAGCATTTATTAATTTTAATGGTGTTTATTGAATAAAATTATGAGAGGGAAAAAATCATCGTTAAAACTGTTTAACGATAACTTGAATGAATGAATGCTTAGAAGAGTTACTTGGTAGTCCTCCAACACTAGTATTATTATATTAACTGCTTTGTCATAATACAGATATATATTTTATGGTGCTATGAAATATTATATGATACACACCATGCGCATCATAATACAACTTGTGATTAATACCCTAATTTTGAATAGAAATTAATAGATATCGTAAATTAATGGACGAAAACGAAAAATATTAACGAAACAATGCACATAATAAATGCAATTTTGTAGTGTGCTCGCTGTATGCACTGATGTCATCTTTTGATTAAATTAAAGTGCCTATCGCTGAATGGCCTTGGCCATTGTGCAATTTGTCTCTATCAGATAGGAAATCGTGCGTTGTATTACTGATGTTCGTGAACATGCTCTACGATGTAAGAACCAAACATCATCATCATTCACTCGTCGGCATGGCGACAAGCATTCTGGTCACAATCGAACAGTTTTTATATGGTAAATAATCATTCAATCTTAACTGGCTGGTACATTTTATTTCAATTTTATACAAAGATTATAATTGGTAATAAATTAATATTGTAAATAAATTGAAGGCCTTTGTTATCCATTTAATGCGAACTTGTATCTCAGAATTTGCTGAAATTCAGGCAAGCAGCAGTGTCATTGGACGGCTGCAGATTTTAAAGTACACTCCTCCCCGCTTATATCGATATCCCGCTTATATCGATATTTTTTTCCGCGCCAAATTTCTTCCATTGAC
>JBCAUI010318852.1:0-15324 GCA_038406195.1 Haplosyllis anthogorgicola | reverse complement strand
TGACGCGGGTAATGAGAACTTATTTACATTATCTAAGTAATTAGCATTAATGAGATCCATAAATTAAATATAGTGTCACCCCTAGCGGGGAACCCCACGTTGATTTGTAGCTGGACTGCCAGCTATCCTCTCTAACCTTGTGAAGTAATCTTGTCACGCAATAGAGTCAAAAACTAAATGCAATATTAAAACTGCTCATCGTCGAGAATTTTATTCTACCATAAGTTCTTATTGAAGAGATCTCTGACTTTTTCACAGCTATTTGAAATATTGCACGTGATTTGTTTTTCATGGCATCAAATATGTGGCATCTGATCTTATTATTACAAAGAAATATTTGAATCCAGAAGAGAATAAAGGAAAAGGTCTGTAGCAGACAAAATCGCTAACAGAAAGATAGTCATATGGTAAAAGGATTCGTTTTATAAACAAAACTGTGGTAATTTGCTCCTTGTACCTGAAAAGTATTATATTGTTTTCACTTATCTTGTCTTTTAGTTAAAATATTAGATTCACATAACCATCCCCGAGATTATTCAAAACGTTATTGTTTTGTACTGGATAATTCAATTCGTGACTTTCCAACTGGAAAATTAAAAACGTTTTTTACAACGTTTTATAATCAAAAAGTCATTTTATACACACACGTGTTCTTGGCCGTGACAGTAGAGAGGTTGAGTTGCCCTTTAAACGTCAGAACAACCCTTTTACACACACGTGTTCTGAGGGATCTTACGTTTCATGTTGAACGTCAATTTGAACGTCAATTTGTTTAAGCAGCAAATGCGATGATTTCATCTGACGCTTTTTTTCACTACTTTACGTTTACAGAACTAGTCTAGACAGTTTTAAAGGTAAAATTACAGAATAAATAAACGTGTAACTTAAGCTCCCTAACGTATCTGTGCATCCCCCGTGTATCAGATTATTCAGGACCGGCATCCAGTCCAGTAGTCCGGTATTCAACTCACGTATACATCCAGAACACAAAACTAAAGTGTTCCGTAACAAAATATGTTCGGGGACTTCGCTGCATAATAAACTTAAATGAGACAAATAGTGTCAGTGTGAGCAAAAGTGTGAGGGACAGCTTAAAGTCCGAAGGCCCAAATTTGGAACAAGTCTAAATATTCACGCTGTATTTTATGTGCATACAGAGTATGGCATGAAATTTTATGAAACGTTTCTGAATTGATCGAAATTTTAGGAGCTGAATAGAGGGATTCTAAAGTTACTCAGGAAGCTAAATGGTCTTCATTTATCTCTGTGCTAAAGGCCGCGGGTATTAATACATACATCTATGCCATCCGTGAAACAATTTCAATTAAAAAAGTCAATTCAATGATGCATTGTCTCCATCGGCCTTAAATACCATTACATTTGTACATGTTTTCCCCTCAAAGAGCCGACTGTGCTGAACAGGAAATGCTAGTAATTTAGATAGCTGTTTATTTATGTATTATTTGTTACATCAATATTTAAATATGTGATTACCATCGAAATGATGTTTATGTCATGCAGGCCAGCAATAATTATTCGATACATAACAGTATAATTTGTGTAAAATATACCTGCATAGATTTATAAAAATACCAGAGAATAAATTTATAAATAACAGTTAAGAGCCTAGAATACAAAATAGACATTGGATTTAAGGCCCGTCAGGTGCTGCCCCCATCATTTATTTTTAGCCGATGAACTTTTGACCATAAGCTTACTACGGGAAGTCCAACACATTATCACACACTTCACGTGTGATAGTAAAAGTGACGAATTCCGTAACATACAATTTGAATTGCAATGTACCTGCTTGTCACATTACTGATACATGTATGTACTCACACTCTCACTTACATTCATTCATCGCAGATCATTTCTTCAACATTAAATGTTCATTGCAATTTTTTTCGTGACAAAATACAAAATGGTTTATGGTGATTTAATTGTCGAGTCAGTGAAATTGGATAACTTATTTTTCAGCCTGTTTACTGGTTTTCCTCTTTTGTTTAATCTATGCAGGGAAATTTTTATGGAGATATTAAGGACAATATTATCAGCAAAAAGTTCGTCTTTAACTAGAATTCCTGGATTCCGCTCCTGGATACCCTTTGCTGTATCCTTTTCCCCATTTCCTTTTTATAATTAGTTCTGGAAACAATTGACAGGCTTTATATTACCATTATTAGTAATATTCTTAATAGGAATAACTCAATATGACTACTGTTAGTGAAATGGAATAAAATCCCAGGGACTATTGTTACTGATGAACTGATGATGGTCTTAAGAGGCCTGCCAAATTAGATTAGATTAGATTAGCCAAATTTACGAGGACAAATTATAAAGAAGAACTTTTATTCTTTGTTTAGCAAACAATGGTTATGTAGCTTTTGTTGGTTTTCTGCATTCTCCATTTCAACACCGCATATTATTATCATTATTGGAGAGAAACGGGAACAAGGATTTTTAGTGATCAGTACTCAGAAATCGTATCATTTTGGAAACTAAGAAAACAAAGCACGAATTCCGTGTACTGCTGAAGAGTTGAACAACATCCCAGCCTGAAGGCCAGCTGTACACAATATTTTGATCAATAGCATAACTTTCCCTAAATTGACAAAACACTATCAAGTTACTTTTGATCATGTTTAAGACTGAATGTTTCTTGTGAAATGAGATTAAAGATGAAAACAAAGTGCTTGATAGCATGATAATCTCTTCATGGGGATTAAGACGTTGAGTCTGAAAGCATTGCGCTCGTAATCCAGAGAATAGAGCCTGTGTACTTCTGCGTAGCATGCAACTCCCCTCTTTATGCTACAGGATAATTTCTTTCAGATCGGTAGAGACCTATGCCTTTGTGTTCATTTCATAAAGAAATGATTGGTTTTATTTACTAAATTGAAAAACAGCTTGTAGACTGGAATTTAGCATTCCATTTTCAAACAGTGCAAAAGCGCTTTCAGTCAAATATAAGCATAGTTCTATTTGTTTCTAGAATGCATAAGAGGAAGACAATGGTATGTTTTTCTTTTTTAATTTGGAATAATTTCAAGTTGTTTTACTTTCGTGTCTACAATACAGCATGGCGTCTTTTTTTCTAATGAGTTCCTAAATTTATTTGATTGTCTTTCTTAATGTATGTTTCAATTTCTTTTCTATTATTTTGCATCCTCATTGTGAAACGAAACATCTTCCTGTCAGCACAAGTTTATATTCAGTTCAGACCTAAGTTTCATAAGTAAAAACTAACGCCTTAAGAGTTAGATTTCAATTTCATGATTTCCGATTGAGAAAAACCAGAATGGGAAAGAGTGAATTTCTTGCGACAACAAAACATTTTCTGTGTGGTGCAACAATACATTGGAGAACAATGGATTTTCAACTGACCTCCATGTATCGATTTTGACATAGTATTTATAAATTTACAATTGTCATTTTTGGAACAGAAAATTAATTATTCAGATTATTCTTTTTATCAGATTAATACTCGTAACAATAAAACGTCATGCTCATTTTTCGGCATCAGCAGCACAGCATGGAATTCAATTGTTCACAACCATTCCCAAATTAATCCGAGTTTCTTGATTTGAATGAAGCAAGACAATGGAGGTTAGAATGAACTAAAACTTCTCTACTGTAGTTAGGTGGTACTGGCTGTTGTAATCTAATGTTACTCCCACAGTCGGTTAATGTTTAATGTTTTGTGTATTATCCCAGATGTGAAGAGGATTAATGTGATAAAAGTGAGGCCAAGAAACGTGGTCTTTCAGTGGGTGAAATTCCTATCATTTTGGAACAATAACACATCAAAAGCACAACTTTCAATCTCTCTTTCAATCTCTCTTCTGTTCTCTCTGTTTTCAAATGATAAGAATTTCACGAGCTGCAGATAACCCTTCAAGAAGGGCATTGTTTAAGAAAGCATTATTAGTCTATCGCACATGCGTCGATAGACTATATTGATGGGTAACCTAAAACGTCCATGAGCTCAAAAAAAGCACCGGGAACCTGTTAGGTGGGAATGGTCAGGGTGCATGGCTGTGAACTCTGTTCAAACTTGTTCATTCTTCCAGCGATAGACTCTTTAGCCGCCAGGATAATTCTCGTTTGTATCTTACCGCAGGGGCTGAAGACACAGGACTTTACGAATAACGTATTAGTTGACGTCTCTACTGTTACCAGTTTATCCCTCGCGGAGGCGGCGTAAAATACGACGTTAACACAGAGTCTCACATTACATACAGTATAATATGATAAATAGGTTATTTTAAAACGGATTTTTTATATGTCTTTTTTTATGTGTAATCCGCTCTTAAGACAGAATTGACACTGGAATAAAGATATACTTAATTAAAGCAATCCAACAATACAGACAATTAGCGCAATAAAAATGTACGCTGTCATCGCTATCCACGAAATTTGAGTTAAATCTTGCCCGAGTTGCCGAAAGAACGCTTAAACGTTTATGACCAGGTGTTGACCCAATCAGTAGTCGTGTTATCAAGCTTTAAGTTAACCTTCTCCCCCCCCCCGTTAGAGTCATAGGACGTCAAGCCACTCGGCCCCCATAGCGTCATAGGACAAGATTTGACGTTTGTTTATGTCAAGTTTGGCCCAGAAGTATTTCTACATGTCTTTGAAGTGCAGGGAACAGCTGACAGTATCAGTTTCATTTAACAACCCTCTCATAAATCTGAATCACCCATCTAACCCTTTTTTCTTGTGGTGGCTGAGTGGCAGCTTCAATACAGATTGGCAGGGGAGGGGGGGGGTTAAAATTTCAGGAGATTTCGTGTGCTGTCACTAAACCTGTGCAAAGTGTGAAGTAAGATGGTTGACTGTCCATAACACCTGGCTACATCTTCATGAATTATTTTTTATATGTACTGTACAGAAATGAACTTCACTGAAGCTGACGTGACTGTGATGTCACAAATCTTATTTGTATCAACATTCATGTGTGACGCCACTGGTTTGCCCACTCTTATCAGGTGCGCTGATGTGACTAGTCTAACAAGGAACACTCATATCCCACGACTAAGGTAACTTCTCTACATTACACAAAAATTACATCAATTGTGTGTAAGGGAGCTCCCATAAAGTGTTAAAGTTCTGTGTACATAAGGGTATACAAGGGAGCTCCCGTAAGGTACTGTGTTCAAGTTCTGATACGATTTTTGTGCAATGTTTACGAACAGTAATGAGACTAGTTTAATGGCTGGTATTCTACTCAGAATATGTTATTTTTTCATACAAAGTATAACGGTGTTACTCGCCACGCGTTACATTTCTTTTATTCTTCTCCTGTTTCTTTGTCTGGTAATTACCAGGTTTGACAACTGTAACGTATCTTCGGGTCAGTACAACATCATAGGAAATTGGTTTACTCAGGTGACAGAAAATAGGTTTCGTCTCTGAAGGAAACATATTAGAATGACCAATTATGGAGCAAATAGGCATGTCTCAACTAAAAGATTATATGGATATTTTATCCGGTGTTTACATAACAAACTTTCAGTGAACCCATTTTTAGAGTGACAGGTTAACATATGTGTAATAAAAATTCTAATTGTTTGACATTTACAAATTGTTGACATACAACTGATGCAAGGCATATTGGCATAAAGCTTCCACTGTTTCCATAAGACTTTACTAACAAACAATAGCATAACAGATGCCGTTTGTGTTAAACTTTACCATATGACACCTCGTGGCTTTACGAATTGGTACATCCTTCCATTCAAAGCAAATTAGCTGATGGCTTTTGCATTGTATATTTACAGCCACTTCATCCTTGGGAACGGTACAGAAATGGTGACAATTTCTAGGAATTTCTGCGAACATCATCCATCTAGTTTGTAAGAGATAAGTGAGAAGTAATTTCCTTTGATGTCAAAGGTTTATGTGCTGAAAGTGGCTTCAGGCGATGCAAACGGAGATATGTAGGCCGGGGGAGCAACTTCCTTTTCATTGCACGTTTTTATTGTTTCTATGTTTTAAATTTGGCGCACCTTGGTCCATTTTCTGGGCCAGTGGTAGTCTCAGTTTGAGCATTGAGGTGACTCTGCTCATGGATTTCAAAGCCATGGTCATCAGAATATCTACAATGCAGTAGAATCTGCCGTCTCGCTGCATGTTTTTGAATCGTATAAAATAAAGAGTTCACTGTAGAATTATACTAAATGTAATCTATTAATATTCCTAGGCATTAATTTTGGTTTTCAATACTGCTCATTTTGTTCAAAAGTGAACCTGAAATAAGAGTTTGAATTTTAGTGGTCTTCTGAATAGATGATATTACACTCGTGGATCTGTTGCTGGTGAACTGATCCATTGGTGCATACATACACTGAGACATAGCTTAGTTGCTAGTGTATTGGACTTTATGCTCTCACTGAGCAGCTCACCACTGCGTTGCGGGTTTGAGTCCTGACTATTACATGTGAAGAAAGGCCCCAGCAAGCCATGCTAACAAAGTTGGCAGGTGTTGCACTCAGAGGTGACTTGATACAATCCTTTACTTAAAGGCCATGGCAAAACCACTTGATGTCCAAAACAATGATACCAGTGGCTCCACAAATGATTGTGCACTGATTCCAGATAAGGGTCTGCGGCGGTTGTTACCAAAAACTTTAAAAGCATTGTATTCCTCTGGAAATATCAAAACTTGTATTCACCTCACATTACATGACCACACGGAAACCAGTCATCAGAGCTTTTGACTTTCCACGATGTTTACAACATGGCCCCAGACGCATCAGAGATATTAAACATCAATGTCTCATTCAGCCGACAAGCGCTCAGCCACTCACAGGATTGTATGTTAAATTTAATTTATGTAATGGAACATCTTATACTTGTTTCCCCTTCAATGCAAATTCACCTCATGGATACGACTTCTTTCATCAGTGAGGCTAGGTAACACGTCTTTTTCTGTTATTTCTGCGCTATTGAGATTTGTATCAGAGCAAGAAAATCGCACAAATTTTTAAACAATAAATTGTACTATCATGCGCATCAATAGTACAAAGTGGAATTCTGATCACAAATGTTTCTAAATGGTCCTGAGCTAGAGTATGGTGGTAATGTGAATTCCAGTACACAAATATCGTATCATTTTGGAAACGAAGAGAACAAAAGAGAACGAAAGAATTTAAATCTGTGATTTTGATGCACTATTGTTAAACTTCTGATAGGAATTCCGTGTACTGCACCAAATTTTCCTTTCTTATTGACATACGATCAAGGCTATTATCAATGAAATTTTGCCTCTTAAATAGGCAACTCGGTGTCTTGACTTTATTTGAAAAAGTCATAAATTCATATGGCGACAATAAAACTCCATCCTGAGTCCTTCACTCATACAAAAACCTATTGTAGTGAATGGGAATCGCTGCTGAACAAAGCACTGGTGCATTTTGTTGTCTTTTCTTTAGTTTTTGACACTTCCTTTTACTTTCAATTGTTTTCGGTAATTTGATATTAGTTGTAACATGAAATGGCATACAGTCAGCACTAGCTAAAGCGTGGTGCTTAACTTCGCTAATATGAACTTGGTGGGTAGAAATGACTTGTGGTTGATTCTCACAAACATCACTTTACTTGATTAAACTCGTGTGAAACCCCGTACTTGTGCAGATAAAAGCGTAATGTAGATTAACTGATAGATGATGCTTTAAAATACAACAATGCTGAACCATTCTCCCCTTGAATCTGGAGATGAGTGAGAAGTAAAGAATTCTGAGCTTTGCTTTTGACTTTTTTATGTGCACCAGAGGATGAAACTCCTATCAAATTTTGGAACAAGAAAACATCAAAGTAGTCTACACCATGGAATTCTTTTGTTGTTGTAGGAATTTCAGGAGCTGACAATCACAATGGTAACTCTATTGTTCTAAAACTTAGACTATATACTTGTTTTGTTTTGTGGAATCGTTGTAACACAGTACAACTTTGGATTTGTAGCTTATTCTACTGTAGTGAAATTTCACTCTGTGCCTTTCCATTCAATTTTGTATTGAATTGTATTGTTTACAAACTGAAATGCTGTCAGGAACATGTCAATTTCTTGTTTTCAGTCCTGCGGTGCTGTTAAAAAACGCATCACGGCTGAATGTGTGGAATCTATCCTAATTCTAAGATCTACGGTTCAAATGTTACCTCCTCCACATCACTTGTCTGTTTCCGTCTCAAACTTTAAAGTGTGATGAAGTGGTAATAAGACAGTTTCATTTCACACGGGGTGCGCACCAGGTTTATTACAACACAGAAACCTTTACTGTGCAGACTGCACTCCAGAAGCTAACGGGAAACCAAAGAGCAAAAGTGAACCCTGGAGATTAAATACGAATTCTGACTTTTCTGACATAAATAGTCAAAATACAACAATCGAGTTTCTTCATACAGAGGATAAAATTCCTTTCATTTTGGAACAATAGCATGTCAAAAGCACAACGTGAGATTCTTATGTTCTCTCCATTGTTCTGTACTTTTCGAAATTCGTAGGAATTCAAGGAGCTGCTTTCAAACATTTTACTGGTTTTGAAGTTGTGTTCAAACACCTTCAGTACACAAAAATCGTATCGGAACTTTAACACGGTGCCTCATGACAGCTTCATTACCTCCCCTTATGTACACAATTGATCCGATGTTTGTGGAAGTCTGAAACTAATGAACAAAGCGTAGAATTCGTTTGTTTCAAAGTAGCTGAGATTTTCTAACTCTGAAATTTGTTTGGTTTTATTCGCGTAAATACTGCAAATTTCGCAAATGATCAGAATTAAAATTCTTATTCTACTTTCAATTTAAAATACATTTGACGATAGTGCAGCCTGAATTATGAATTACGGATGCTCCTTTAACTGATATTGCATCAAAATATTTTCTTCGCCTAAAACGACAGGATAGAGCGAAAAAAGCATGCACCAGACTTCTTTCCCATCAGGTGCTGCCAGGACCAAGTGGCGATGGAAAACTTCCACTGTAGCTGTGTTTTGCAATATTAAACGGCATTAAGACCTAGAGTGTTAGAAGTATTACTACCTGCGTAAGATTCATAGGATGAAAACGCTTGAAAACTGAAGGTGGGCCTGCCAGTCAACACAGCACAACAGAATTTTGTGTTCAAACTATTTATACAGTTCAGCACACATAAATCGTATCAAAACTTTAACACAATAACTTACAGGAGATCCCTAATGTATCCCTATGCACACAATTAATACGACTTTTGTGTAATGTTCCCGATCTCGCCGTTTTACTGCCAAGGCGAGACTACCGCTATGACTACCTTATTCAATTTCTGCGGTGAAAAGATGTACCTCAAGGAACCTGTCATACAATAGCATAACCGACTTTTACCTATAATTAAGGCCTTGTTCTCATGTCTGCCCTTCATAACATCTAGGTAAGCAGCAGGTTTCAACATAAGAGGCGTAACCTAATTCCGCTAATGGTTTGGTATTATTACCAAAATGACTTGAGAAACAACACGTTTAGTGTGAGATGGAACTATTGTTAGGAACATAATGTACAGCACTTTATTGTAAATGAAAACCATGATGGTTTCACATTCAGTAATCAGTTGATTTGGGAACTTTGGAGTTATAACAGATATTCCTGTTATCTGTCGTACAATCTGTTCAGTGTTCCAGTGACAAAGGTTATAAAATTAAACTTAACAGCTGAAGTTAAGTTCATTTAACCTAATACAGTTAAAAAGTTAACACTAGTGTAGGCATCAATTGAACTTCACAATCAATACATATACTTGATAATAAACAAATACTTTGTCAAGAGCTCCTGAAATTTTTATCAATTTAGAAACGTACAGAATAAAAGAGAGAACAATAGAATTCCTTGCAATGCTCTTGAATTTCTATTGTTCAAAAGGGATAGACATTTCATCCTATGTTATGGAACAGATGAGACTTTTACGAATTTTTGAAACTTTAATATTTTCAATGCTTCTTATTGTCTATATGCTTCTGATTATTCCATTTTACGTCGATACGCACTGGATAAGCGGGCGTGAATCGTTAATTATTAACGTCGGGTATGATAAGAGGCTGGATAATTTTTCATTTGCAGATCCGAGTTTCAGTACGAAGTAATACTTGTATTTATTGGCCGTCAGATGCTGTCACAATTGTGGGGCGCCAAAAAATTCTTGTGCTCAGCTGGCTAAATGGTCTTCATTTTGTCTCTATGTAAATGCGTCAGATATTGATTACGTTTATGCCATCTATTAATTGTTTCACCTTAATCAATTCAATTAGACAATGCCTTATATCATACTACTAAAAAATTAAAAAGGCGAAAGTGTCACGTTCCTGACAGGGGGGTCCATCCCGACACCTCATCCCCAACACCTGATCCTCACCTGGGGGGGGGGTCCATCCCCACACCTCATCCACTCCATCCATCCCCACACCTCATCCACCTCACAATTGACATCTCATCCAACTATGGGCCATTTTGCCGCAAACGTGTCACTTCAAATCCAACTATCTGCCATTTCAAGCCAAACCCATCAAGTCAAATCCAACTATGGGCTGTTTTGACCCAAATGTGTCACTTCAAATCCAACTATCTGCCATTTCAATCCAAACACGTCACTTCAAATCCAACTATGGGCCATTTTGACCCAAACGCATCACTTCAAATCCAACTATGGGCCATTTTGAGCCAACCGAGTCACTTCAAATCCAACTATGAGCCATTTTGACCCAAACACATCACTTCAAATCCAACTATGGTCCATTTTGACCCAAATGCATCACTTCAAATCCAACTATGGGCCATTTTGAGCCAACCGAGTCACTTCAAATCCAACTATGGGCCATTTTGACCCAAACACATCACTTCAAATCCAACTATGGGCCATTTTGACCCAAATGTGTCACTTCAAATCCAGTGACCAATTTGTCCCACTACGACCCAAACGAAAACTTAGCTTAAGAGAATAATGATTATTAGACTATGGGCCGTTTTGACCCAAACGCATCACTTCAAATCCAATTATGGGCCGTTTTGACCCAAATGCGCCATTTCAATGTCTATTCCATGTACATTACAATGTACAAAGACAAGCTCTTTATACACTT
The DNA here is from genome assembly GCA_038406195.1 of Haplosyllis anthogorgicola. Classification (NCBI taxonomy): domain Eukaryota; kingdom Metazoa; phylum Annelida; class Polychaeta; order Phyllodocida; family Syllidae; genus Haplosyllis; species Haplosyllis anthogorgicola. The sequence goes on along the minus strand of JBCAUI010318852.1, from coordinate 4,219 downwards.
TTTTATTCCTCTCAAACAACACGCAAAAATTAGCTAAGAGTTAAGATATCTAATTTCAAAATCTTTAACATTTCATGTCATCTTGAAAAACGTAAATTCCCCTGCTGTATAGGAAGAGAATGCTTAAATTTCATAAGTTTTAAAATCAATTTAAAACCCTTGAAAGCGAGTAGAATTACCGGAATGGAAATACCAAAGGTCGCTGCTAATAATGAAGTCAGCCGGTTTTACGACTTGTACATTTACTTAGATTAAAATTATGCTTATTTTATATGTCATGATTATATCATGATTACAGTCACCTGTGAAGTTTTAGTGCTTAAAGTGTCCAATATTTTTTCTTTTCATTTAACCGTAATATTAACATTGACAGAGGGTGAAATTCCTATGAGACTGGGACAATAGAAATGAAAAGCACCGCGTGGAATTCTTCTGTTCTCTCTTTTGTTCTGCGCTTCTCCAAATTGATAAGAATTTCACTAGCTGATATAGTTTTGTAAAAGCAGTCTGTTGTGTTAAGCCACTGGTTTTCCGTTTAATTTAATTCTCATTGCAAAATCCCCTGCGCCTTGCAAACTATCCAATAGGTTCCATGTGTAACTCACAATGTGAAACCTTGGCGAGTTTATTTGACATAGAAAGTTTGTAATGTGGGCCTTTAATCCAGAGCAGTACAAATGTGATGCCTGTGCATTTTTCACTTGCCAGTACACGAAATTTGTATCAGAAGTTTAACAATAGCGCATCAAAAGCACAGCGTGAAATTCTTGCATTCTCTCCTTTGTTCTCTCCGTTTCCAAAATTATATGATTTCTGTGTACTAATGATATGATATGCGGAGTCACTTCTGATAAGCACCTGATTTCTGTTCAATAGAAGTGTAGATGGCATTGTATATGTGTGATAGCAAGCAGCCACCCTTCTCACACAGCAAAGTTGTTAGCAGCATTAAATTAAACTAAGCGCAAGCATGAACTGAAATGAATATTCTTGTTGAACCATTTTGTTTCAAACTTTTATCTCTTTCCTAATTTACAACACAAAGGTCATGATATAAGCTTTAATGTTAGTGCCTCAAAGGAATGCAGTGTAATACTGTTGAGGTTCAGGAGAAGACAACGTGCATTTTTAAGATCGGCGTTATGATGGAGTGCTTTTCAACAGTTTGCTATTCACACAAATGCAAGAGAATCTCTCTTTGTTGATTACTTTTCTGTTCAGAGACACCTCGACTACTACCTACCATAAGGTCTTAGCTTGACACGAAACCTTCTGCAGAAACGCCTGAAATTTCTTTCAATTTTGTATTATTAGAGAAGAAATAAATTCACATTGTGCTTTTTCTCCATAAATAGCATTTGTGCACTCATAGCACAGCATGAAAATGTATTGTTCCAAAACTGACATGATGTTATTCTTGAATTGTCGACTGTACATTCTTCGTGTGTCTGAGACCTGCCGAGAAGACACGGTGCTCAACTCCATAGCCTGTTCACAGGTGCAAATAAGCGTTGTTGCACTGACCCTGTAATTGCTTAAGATTCTACTGTGCGTTATTTTGTCGCTTCGATACACCTTCTCTATCTAACTGTGCTCTTTTTTCCCCAGGTGACACTTGCCTCCTGGAGACTCCCGCACGGTGCAGCAACATCTCACGCCGTATCGTTCACACGTTATGTTATCAGCCCGTGTTTACCTGTCTGTGTGATTGATACTCACCGTCGGAATTCAAGGTGTGAAAACCACAGCCACGTCAAGTCACACGGGTTTCTGCGTCCAAATAAGATTACGTTTTGGCGAGCTGTTATCTTTAAATTTTAATGTCCCAACTTAAAGTTTGCTGCTGAGGGAGAATGTATTTCAGTTTTTTGTCTCAGGAAATCAGCTTGGAACCGTTTTGGGGGCCACTGGTACCATCCTTTGGGGACTTGGGTTTCAAAGCCAAGGTGGATTTGTTGCTGACGGGAGTTTCTCAGTAGGGAATGAAGTGAAGCATATATTTATGGCCCGTCAGGTGCTGCCACAATTGTGGGGTGGCAGAAACTCCTATGCTTTACTATTGCAGTTCAGCACACCATCACATAACTTTAGCAATAAAATGTTGCTTTGCAAGTTACACTTTGTATCCTACTGCCTGCTTTTGCTAAATACCGGAGTACACAATGTAAGTTATTAAGTTAGATTTTATAGCTTTTCCTTTGACGGAATGTTGAATCAAAAAAACCCAAAACTTATACGACCTTTTCGACTTATCGACGTATTGATCGTTTTGACAACGTTAAAACGCTCACAAGAAACGGGAAACTTAACTTCACTAAGATCACTGTAGGAATTTGATGGTGTGAAACCAATATCTTAATTCACACTCTCTGGTCGGTACCTCTGGAGAACCTATTCACAGCCCTAGCAGATTGTGATGTATCCGAGCAGATTGCCTTGGAAACTTGATATGAAATATTCATTTAATTCACAGGTCAGACCGAAGTTAAGTAAGCATCGAGTTTGATCATAATTCGTAGAAGCGTCATGTGAGAGGTTAGATAACTGTTAAAATGTTCATCCAATTCTTTCTGTGCATCGAAATTGAGTTATTGTAATAATTGGATGGTGTTAGAACACCGAGAGAAGTTCGAAAATTATTTAACAGGTCATTAAATTTCTATTTCTAATTTTTTATTTCATTAGAGTTTCAATAACGTGAAAATCTATTTTCTTCCTACCATTTTGATCATGCAGAAAATCTTCAAACTTGGTTCCCGTTACAAAACACCCAATATATTTCTCACTGTGGGGATTTCGCACTTGGTTCCCGTTACAAAACACCCAATATATTTCTTACTCTGTGGTCCATAGGCCATCAATGGGGGATTCTCGATTTGCGACAGATACTACGACCGCGCTCCTTCAAAAACAAATATACTGGGTGTTCTCTATTGCATGCAACTTAATCCATTTTAATTCATGTCTAACAACACCCCAGTCTGCTTTCTCAACGATTAAACAGAGTACACAAAGGTGAGCATATTTTGTCAAAAAGGTAAACTAACAACAACCTTGCACCTTATTGATTATAACAGCTGTTCGCTTTTTCAGGGATATGAAACGAATGTAAATACTGCCTAATTAGAAAACAGTCCAGTCCAGTTCCTCACCAATATATTCAATGTTTAATTCTATATTACATTTTATTGTGAGCAACTGCGCAGTTGAATGGAGATATTTAACTGCTTTATATCTAAATCTGTGCAAGAGATTGCCCAGCTTTGTTCATACTCACATGATGTTTACATATTGAAAATTTGATATCAATTTCTCTCCATGTAGTCAGTGTTAACTTCCTGCTTCCTAATTATTCAGTATTTACTTTCGCTTTGTAGACATATCATTTATGGCAGGTAGAAGGGCGTGGTTACTTGTGCAGAAAAGAACCGGTTACACTCGTACCGGCGACCCACTCTCTGTCATTGTGTTATATTAAATTACAAGCTATAATTCTATTGTAGCAAATTTAATTGAATCGAATCTTTAAGCTAATCCTTTCTTTTAAACACATCATTCAGCTCAACTCTTGTCACTAAAATCAATTATATTTTAAGCTTTGAAAATGAACATAAACAAGCACAAATATATTGATGTACAAAATAGATAATACACGTTAGTACTATGAGTACACCCATTTATTTACATGCATTTAGCACACTGGTGCTTTACACAAAAATGGTATCACCTTGTTGAACTTTTGTTGGGAATCAGTGCATGGCCATGGCATAGCATTCAATAGCAGTTGTTATTATGTACATGCATCAATAAACAACATGTTTCACAATGCCCCTCGTAAAATTACCTTCCGAGGTGAAATATTCTATTTAGAGGACGTATCCTAATGTGGGTGATTTGTAACGGAGTCCATTCTTGACATTACTAATCTTTAAGTCACTAATTTCATATCTATTTTACAATGGCTGTGGGTGTGGCTGATCGCTGATAATTGGCTCAGTGCCAGCACAGGTGCCAGCCAGCACCATTGTAATGATAACCTGTACTTTACCCATAAGTGATACATCACCAAATTCACAAGATTTACGGGCCTAGTGATACACAGGTTAACATCTACTTTTTCTTAATTAATAATAATATTACACCATATTGATACTGCCTTCTATTTACGAATACCTCCTTAGGAGATGCTGACTCCTGCTGTTAGTAATAAATAGACCTC